>PVJH01015417.1:12608-53707 GCA_004026705.1 Nesogale talazaci
CCTCCCCCCCCCCCCCCCAACACACACACGCTGTTGGGAAAGTGACCAGTGTTCTTTCTTTTCCTGGCAGCCCAGTCTAACTGTTATAGACGGAACACACCTTCTAGGTTCCTGCCTGCATAGCATGGCCGTACTCCACCTCCTCACCTGCCCAACATCTGTCCTTTGGAATCATCTTTATGCAGCAGGGGCTAGCTCAGATAATATCATCTCTCGGACCACAATCTGGCTGGTGATAGCCTTCGGTAACAATTATATTCCAGTTCCAGTACCCACAACTACAGCGGCACTTCCAGGCTATTTATGCTAGCTTTGGACTAGCGTCCTACATGGAGCCCTGGGATCATCATGGTTCCTTGTGGGGCTGGGATCTGCAAGTCTGCACTTCAAAACCAACAGCCAGTCCTTGGGAGGAAGGCAGGGCTTGCTGCTCCTGTACAGTGTGACAGTCTTTCCTACTCCATGGAGTCGGTAAGGGTCCGCATTGACTTGATGGCAGTGTGTTTGCTTTTGCATTGTATATTTCTCAAGTGATTTTCAAAATAACCATATGAACTTGAGATCGATTATCACATGTTACAAGTGAGAAAACTGAGGTCGACTTACAAATCTAGGATCGCAGCTAATGAATGGGTGAGTTATTTTAAATATTCTGTGTATAAAGCTGGATTCTTTTTGTGGGGGGGGGCATCACTGCCCTCTGGTGGTGGGAGGAGGAGGCCCAGCCTTGCTCTTGGAGAGCTGCTTCTGGAATTGAACCTCCAACCCAGTGGGCCGCAGTCCCGCGCACAACCACTACGCCTCCGTGGCTCAGCTCAGAGTTGGATTCTTTAAGTGTTTTTCCCTCTAATAAAAAATTCCTGATTAAAATGTAGGGATTGAAACTTGGGTTCATGAACACAGAATCCCCTGATTTTCACACAGGGAGTCCAGATGGCCACTGCTACCTAAACCGATTTCAGAAAGTGTGTTGGAAACTGTTCTTTTGCAGAAGCACTTCAATGATTACACATGACTTCCATGCCTCTCACCTGATCTATGTTATATTTATCCAGGCTCTATACAGAATACACAATCAATTGCACATTATATAAAAGTCAGATATAACCATCCAGCTGGGGGGTTTTAATGGGACCCCTGGACGATAAATACTACATTTTGGTTATGTATGAATTTTTTTCCCTAGAGATATAGGTCTCATTATGTTCTCTAGAGATCAGCAGCTCTATAAACAACAAATATTGAATGGCTGCTATGACTTTAGAGACATTGTGGAGGAAAAATATCTCTATTGATTGTGAAGCACAAAGGAGCATTACTAAAAGCATAAGTTAATCCAGACTGAGGTGAAATAAATTCTTGGATTTAAATAGAAATGTTATTGGCACATCATTTACATATCATACAATCTAATAGTTCAATTGTTCAATCATCCCAAGGAGAATTGCACCATCACAGCTACATCAATCTTACGGTATCTCCCTGCGCCAACGATTAAATCATTTTTAAAGTGAATTGTGCATTCACAATCAGTTCTAGTGCTCCACTCCTCTCCTGCCTTCATGATTTACTCCTGAGATCACCTTTCCCTATCTTTCACTCACCCCCACCCCTGCATTCCCTGTAACCCCTTGTATTCATTATTCTCATTATGCATTCACTCCATGAAACACAACAAAAAACAATTAAAAACAAAACTGCACTGAGGTGGTAAGGATAAAATCATAATAGTATAAGGAGAAAACTACAAATAGTTCATACAAAGAAAGCATTCAACATTCAAAAAGCCAGGGAAGAAATTTCTGTCATGGAAGAAATAAGAGAGACTTGCACCCAGTACAAATACAGGTCATGTCTATACGGAGGTCAGTTTGTCAAATACTGAGTACAATCCAGCCTAATCAAAATTCTAATGGTTTCTGCCTGAGAGTAAAGCTATTTGAAACTTTTGTCTTGGCCTAGAATGTATCTGTCAGTGGCTCAATCTGATTAGATACTCTGCAGATGGGTTTTGGGTTTCCACTGTTCTTTACAGCCTTCTACAAATTGGATGTTCATACTTTTAACTCTGATACTTTCCACCATATTTGAATTTTTTAATTGTCATCTTTGGATCAAACAAGCTGATGTGCTTCTTCTATGTGGACTTAGTTGACTCCTTGCTTAGATAGCAGCTTCAAGCCTTTAAGACCGCAGGCACTATTCCAATTGATAGCTGGGCACCAACTACTTTCTTCACCACACTTTGATATAGCACCCTTAGCTTCAGTGATAAATTCACAAAGGTGAGTGTTGAGCGAGGCCATAATGTAAAAACTAGCTGTTCTTAAGTTTGGAGCTATGATTTAGTGCGAGCACGAAATCCATTTCTAGATCTTTTTGTTGTTGTAACTTTGGAGTTAATGCATATGTAATATCATTCCATAGTTCAATCACGTCAGACATACTTAGCAATTACATCCATAGTCAAATGAAAGTCTTACTTTTAATTTTCAATGCCAAATAGATTTAGGCGGACGAAGAGAGACTAGGAAGAAAAGCCTACTTCTAAAATCAACCAATGAAACCTCTGTGGATCATAATGGTCTGATCAGCAGTCAGACTATGGGGATGGTTCATGACAGGGTAGTATTTTCTTCCTTTGTGCAAGGGTTGTCATGAGTCAGGGGCCAACTTGATATCAACTATCTCAACAACATTATGTTGGGGAGTGTGAATTTGAAATGGCACCTCCTATACATAGAACTTGAGAGCTGATACCTCCTCACCCTGGCTGTGGCGCCACCACTGAGAAATCAGATTCAGACCAATGGTGTGATTGTTCCAAGACACAGAGTTCAGGGCTGGGACAAATGAGAATCCTGTGGCTTTATAATATGGTGTCCGTTTGGGACTTGAGAAGATTATAAGTCAAGGGTTGGAGTCCAGTCTCTCCATTGGGTGACAGCCAATGAGGCCACTGTGTGGGCACGGCCTCCTGCTGAGGATTTTGGGAACTCCTGTATTTTTCTCCTTGCAAGCGGGATAAAATGTTTCTCTGCTCACGCCCTGAGAAACATTCTACTGACGAGACACATGGTGCTAAGCCCTGGGAGCTGGAGAAGCCACATGGACCTACCCTGATGCAAACAGACCTCTGAAGCTGGAGAAGCCACATAGAGACCCCAGCCAGCGGTGAGATGCTTACAACGCCACTGGATCCACAAGATTGTCAACCCACCAGCCTGTGATCTTTCTGCATTTGGCACATTGAATGTGTTTTGTGAGTCTGAAGAGGACTCTATAAATTAGTATTTGACAAATGAGCTAATGCTGGACTAATGAACTTGATCTGGACTGGGCTGGGACATTTTGTCAATATTCAATTGCTCTTGTATATAAACCTCTCTCTTATTCACATGAGTCTCCATGAATTTGTTTTTCTTGCCTACCCAGACACAAATCCAGTGTGCATTTAATTTCACAATCTCTCCATACTAGTTCAAATAACACCCGATTAAAATGGCAATGGCTATGAGGCAAAGTCAACACAGAAAAACAACACCTGCGTATAACTTAAGGAAGCCCAGTGACATAGTGGTTATGTGTTGGGCTACTCAGCCATTGAAAACAGCTGCTCCTTGGGAGAAAGGTAGGCTTTATAACTGCATAAACAGTTACCCAGCCTGGGAACCCCCCTTTGGGCTGTTGGACCCTGACCTATAGGACAGCTATGAGTCAGAAACAGCTGGATAGCAGTGAGTTAAGTTGAGTTGCATATAATTCAGAAGCAATGGCTCCAACAAAAATTTTTTTTTGTGTGTGTACGTGTGTGTGTTTTTCCGCATCACTGCCCTGGTGGGAATAGGAAGCCCAGCCTTGCTCCTGGAGAGCTGCTGCTGGATTTGAACTGCCAACCCTCTGGGCTCTCAACACAACCCCCTGTCAACACAAACACTAGGCCACCAAGGCTCAGCTGGCTCCAACAAATTTTAAGCCAGAAAAAAAAAACATTTTTAATGGTTTCTTTGAACCCCAACTTTGAATATTACCTCTAAGAAATGAAGCTAGTTGTGTATTTTCCTGCTAAAGATGGAGGAAGGTGAGAGGGTTTGAGCTATATACTTTATCTTTCCGAGCTGACTTTTTCAACCTTTATGCCTGTCTCAAATACTTCAAAGGGTCACATCTCACCAGGAAACCACAAAGGAGAAAGTGGTGCCAGCATAGAGAGTAATGCTCCTAGTTTCACAGTGCCTTAATTCTATGCAGTGCTTATCTCCTTTGACTCTCACATTGTACAGGAATGACAAATGGAGGTCATTTTCCAAATGAGGATACTAAGGTTTTGTTTTCTCATTGTTTTGACAAGTAGACAGTTCTTCTAAGCAGAATTGGGACTGGCTTTATGTAATTCTGGATTTTTTATCAAGACCTTAATTTTAGAGGTGGTGATGGTCTTGACCAAATTCTTGGGAAAAGCCCAAATACAGGAAGCATGTGTGCTTGCTACTAGGAAGATAGAGAAAAAATAAAAACCAAAACCCACACTTGTGTTGTGGAGTTAATTCTGATTCATGGGAGCTTCACGTGCTACTAGATGCAACTCCCCCACATGGTCTTCTGTAACTTTTTATGGCAACAGATTGCTGTATTTTGATGCCACTTTGAGGTGGGTTCAAAGGGCCAAGTTCTATGTTTGCAGTGGAGCATACACTGTTTGCATCACCCAGAAACCTCCAAGGAGTTAAAAAATGCTCTATGATAACTGGGGGGTTTGAGTACAACCGAGGGTGTCAGAAAAAAGGTCTAGCAATCTATTTCCTCAAACTCAGCCATTGAGAACTTTATAGACAGCAGTTATACTTTGACATACTCAGGGTTGCTATGAATCCGTTAAACCTGGAGAACTACAGAGATCTGTACATATGGTGACTATCCTTTCTGTTTAGTGAAGCTGAAAGCATTATGAAGTTTTGCTCATTTTTGGATGGCAGCTAAGGTGTAGAGACAAGCTGATATGTTCTTGATCACACAGATAAAATGTGAAAAGTTACACTGAAAAGAGCTAGCACTCTAGAGTAGAAATGTTCTTTCTGGTGATGTGTTAGATTTGACAAAACGTTACCATAATGAAACAGTGTATTTAGTCATGGAGGGTTTTTTTTAAAATGAAAATTTTTTTATAACAGTGCTCTTTGTATGTGCAAAGTAAAATCTGATAATGCCTCCAAATAGAGTCTGTACATCATCCCCCCCCCCCCCCGCCCCGCTTTTTTTTTTAAATAAAAAACTTCCAGGGCAGAGTGGTAGGGTTTTAATGATAAAAATATAAAAAATAGGATTTTTATCATTAACAACAAAAAAATCTCCATTTTCTACTTTCTTACCCTCCACAAAATCCCAGTCCTTAAGAAATAAAAGCTAGTTTAAGATCTGAAATAATCTGTCCTTTTGAAAAATTCCACTTCTTAAGAAATCAATGATAAGATCTAAAATAATACTGAATCTCAATCATTAGAAAATGACTCTTTAAAAAAAAGAAAATGGCTTTTTCCTTTTGTGATTATTTTACTCTGATAAACAACTTTCCTCACTACACTTTTAAAAAAAGATCATTATTTGTAATTTAACCCAATCAAGAAGCTGTTGGCATGGTTGCTTGCACTTTGCCTTGGAAAGAGTTCACCATTTTGAAAGGACTATTGAGCTGGCCTTTCATCATAGTTTTAGACTACGCAAAAAGAGATAAGAATTGAAGGGCGATTTACAAACCATTCTATCTCGTCTTCCACCCTAGATGGGCCTACCTTTTAGAACCTACCAGATGAGGAGACTGGTGAGGTAGTAATAGAGGGAGCTCACTCCTTCCGAAAGCAGACATCCTTTTGTTCAGAAAACCTCATCAATTGATCATTTTCCCTTATTTTGAATCACAATTGGCCCACTCTTCTGTCGAGGTGTGACTCCCAAAGCACCACAAAGTCTTCTCTACTTCGCCTATGATTTCGAACATCATCTACGATGTTTCATCACTTATCGAGGGTCCCTTCTTAGTCACTTCCGCCCCTCCAGGTGAAGCTCTGTCGGTTCCTTTCCCATGTCTTCCTCTGCCTTACCATCACGTCTGTCAATAGCACCCTGCTCGAGTCATTCTCAACTCAGTCCAGCAGCTCCTTACAGCCATGTACATCTCAAAGTGTATGAAGTGCTTGGTACCTTTTCCAAATTCCTCCTGCTGATAAGAACCCCCCACTTTGTGACTAGGCTACCTCTGCTCACTCTTTTGCTGAGAGGGGGATTGTGGTCTGAGACATTACCTTTGCCAATGTCTCGTCGTCCAGGTGATTCTTCTGAATCACATGCTGAAGTGCAAAATAAATTTTTTCCTGAAGCTTCTGGACTTTCCTCGGTTCTATAAGCCAGGCTCGGTCTGGTCAAAGGAAATAAGAGTTAATTAGCAAGGAGAAGGCATCTGCAAGTACAAATGCTGGATTTTAGATGCGTTTCATATTTTTAGTTCTAAATTATTTCTAAAGGCAGCCTTGACGACACAGAAAACATTGTCATCAAAAGTCAGGGTGGAGTTAGATACATTGGCGTAACCAAATTCTGTTATGGTTCTTGCTGTCTATGGTAAATTGCATCTCCTTACACTATTACCTGAGTTTCTTTCAAAGAGGAAGTAAGTGATTTATTGAAAAAGGCAATTTCTTCCATCATGAAAAACTCATTTTACAAGAATCTTTTTTATATTTAAGCCCAATCTCCTTTTTCCTTTCTGAACTTATTTCCTCATCAGACATGAAACAGAGGCTTTCTTAAAATGTATGTAGCATGAGCACAAAAATGAATTTCAAAAAGTGTTATCCTGGAGACATTAAAATAAATGTGATAGTAAATGATGGATAGGGAAAATTCCTCCTTTCCTCCCGTCTTCTTTTCCTTCCTTCTCTCCTCTCTTCATTCCTCCTTCTTTCTCCAGTTTCTTCTTTCCTTTCTTTCTCTCTATAGACTTTGAACAAACCCAGGACAAAACAAAGTCCAACATCCATGCCTTTGGCCAGAACCTCAACGAAGAGACAACTAGAATATTCAAATGCCAAACAAGTGCTCATGGAAAAGAACTCGGACCTGATCCTCCTGACCACAGTTCAGGTCAGGTGAGAAACTCGATTCGGTAATCTTATACTGGGCTAGAACAAGTCTAGCAAACAGTTAAGCAAACTGTTACGTAAGTGAGCACAAAAGCCTTCAGTGACAATTGCCAATCAGAATAAATTAAGTTTCCCTCCGTATCCCTTCCCTAATCTGTGTGGTGTAGGAAACACAGTGACTATTATAGCTAGAACCAAGGAGAAGGTTGGCACCTGGCACAAAATGGAACCTAGAAGAGCTGCAAATCTGTCTTCCTTCTGTTTTGGAATATGGTGCTAGACCAGGGAAGCAAGCAAGGTATTTGGAGTTGTTGAAGTCTCTTGAGCATGGACAGAACGTCCCTCCACTACATCCCACAGGGCAGATTTCACACTCCCAAATCCAGCAGAATTTGATGACTGTAGCAAGCCCTTTGTAGCAGAAGCCTAAACCACTGAGCTGATTTCTAACTCATAAGAGCAGACTTCCCTTCCTTCTGTGGCATTCCACCTTCAATGATCATTCAGAACTCTCTCTGTTCTCTACAGTGGAGTCATAGTAAATCAGATTTGATATACCATATCTGAAATATATGCTCATAGGACTCAATTGACTTGTCACAAATGTACCCAAAGAGGAGGAAGAATCTACAATAACTCCTTTGAGCAAGCAGGAACCAGAGTGAAGCATCTTCCCTGGCCGTGAACCTACAGGGTTAGAACTAGTTCGCATTAAATCACTCATTGGGAATCATCACATACAATGAGAAAAATGGTAGGAGAAGTATAATTTGGCATGTAGTTGCTATCGGGAATGGTATTTCTCACTGCTTCTTTGTGCTGACATGACCTAGAATCTTCAGGATAAAGTGAAAGAAGAAGAAGGTGATGAAAAGGCCCAGAGAAATAAGCTTGATTTGTGATACTCTCATAAGAGAAATCATCATTAATGGCATTTGGAGTAACAGCTAATTTTTTTTGATAAAGAGATTAAAAATTAATAAAGACACGATCCCACCCCCTATGAATCTACACAGGATTAGCTTAGGTATAATAAAATTGAAGTGATCACAAGTATAGAGGCTAAAATTATTGGTAGCCACAGATGGTATAACATCACTAACAAGTCAATAGCCTATAAGAAAGAGATCTATTCTCTAGAGATTGATGCGGTATAGGAGTGAGGCTCTTGACCAAAAAATTTAAGCAGAGGCATGTCTTTCTCTCCTATAAGGTGCTGTCAATGACCATGCTATCCCTGACCCCAAATCCAGCTGGACAGACAACTGGGTTAATGATTCTTGAGTTCTCCTCCTCACTAAATTGTGAATCACATGTTTACTGGAACTCTAATGACAGCAAGCTGGTCTGTACTTTAAAGAATATTTCATTTTCTCCAGTTTTACTTGACCCACAAACGTCACACTTTCATGTCTTGCAAAATTTTTGCTATTTTATGCCATTAGGTCCTTGGGTAGTGCTTACAAGTTGGGCTGTGAACCGCAAGGTCAGAAGTTCGATATCACCAGCCACTCTGAATGGAGCTGGTTTTAGCACATGCAGCAGGACAGGCATTAGACTTCACAATAGCCCAGGACACCCATGCGGAGCAGTTCTTCTCTGATTTACAGGGATTCACTGTGAGTCAAAATTGACTTGAAGGCAACAGTTTTGTTTGTTTGTTTGTTTTTAACAATAAATCTTGCCTTGCCTTATGGATCCTTGGGGGGCATAATGGACTCTTTGCTGTTGGGGCTAACAGTGATGAGAAGCAGCCAAAGTAAGCCCATCAGAGGCTCTGTTCGGGAAAAGTAAGACTTTCTGCTCCAGTCAAGGTGTCTAGCCTTGGAAAGCCCCAGGGGCAGTTCAGTTCTGTTTTGTTCTAGTGGTCAAACCAACTCCTGACAGTGGGATTGATTTGATCACAGTTCTACCTCTTTGAAACATTTTTGGTAATTTCATGCAGTTTTAGAGTTAAAACAGATCTTTGTTATTATTTTATAGAGGAGGAAACTGAAATTCCGAGAGATCATGCGTTGAAGGTCACACAAATCATGACTAATCGAACATCTGTGTTTACATCGTTGATTCTTCCTGTCCCCCATGGCCATCTTTAGAGAGAGCTATTGTCCTCTTTGAATTCCTCATCTCCTTGAAAGGCTCCTAATCTTGGGTAGTTTAATGAGTTATTCACTTAACTACTAGTGGAAAAGTTAATTCTCTCAAGTAACTCAGAGGTGCCTTTAAGAGACTCAGCCAGAAAGACTATGAAGAAAGGCCGGGCTACTGGCTTCAGTGAAGGTGGAACCCTAGAAAACTCTATGGAGCAGTGCTTCTCTACACACACGGGCTGCCATGTGTTAGAACTGACTTGACCACGATCCTGCTAAGAGAAGAGGTACTGCTTTGCTGAGATAAGCTAGCACACATTAATTGGAGTTGAGAAGCCAACCATAAAAAGTACCTGAAGAGGAGAATGTTTACCTTTGATTTGTTTTAGGTCCTAGTATCTTTCATTTCAGTGTAGTGCTACCAAGACTCACCCTATCAGACATTTTTTTCCCCACATCCTTTCTCTTTAAAGTTAAAACAGAACTTAGCTGTAAAACCTAGGTTTTTCATTATCTGTTTAGGAACAATTTTGCTTTTCAATCTAGAATGATCTCTATCACTCGTCCAACTTTTGATTCTAATGCAAAAAGGGTCACAGCACTGGATTTGTCTGTTTTCCTTTGCACTGTCCAAAATGATTGTAAGGTTGCTAAAGAAAAATCTAGATCTTCCGAGAGTTTGTGTTGTTAATATCCAACATAGTAAAGGAGGCTTTCAAAAGGGGTGGGGGAAAGGCAAGGGCGTCAGACCCCCCTACCTGGAGATATCAGAACAGCAGACGAGAACAAGGCAATCTCTTCTTCAGTCAGTTGCAAGGAACACAGATTCTTTGCAAAGTCAAATGCTTCATTCACTAGGTCATCAGAATCTAAAAAGAAAGAGAGAACGTGAAATGAAATTTACTAAACGGACTGGGGAAGCTCTGAGAAATGTCCTATCATCAAGAAGCTGTTGCAGCTTTTGTGCACTAGATACTGAGACGATTTCTATCTTCCTGTAAATAATAAAAGAGTACCTGGGTTTCTAAATGGCTTCTTTTAGATGCTAACTGAAAGGTCAGGGTGTATATCCACCGAACTGTTTCTCAGAAGAAAGACCGGGCAGAACATTTCCCCCCAAAGCCAGTCATTGAAACCTCTCTGTTTGCATGCTGACACACCCTGGGCTGCATTGAGGTCCATTACCTGATTTGGGTTATGGTTGGATTAATAATGCAATCTATGGCTTGGGTTCATATTATTATTTGTATAAAAGAGTGATTTGAGAGCAATTCCCAACTCCTGACGTACAGTGATCCTGCAGAAGAAAGTGGAACTGGCCACAGAGTTTCCAAGTCTTTAATTTTTTTTTTTTTTTTTTTAGGCATCACTGCCCTCAGGTGGTGGAAGTAGGAGGCCCAGCCTTTGCTCCTGGGAGCCGGAATCGAACCTCCATCCCAGTGGGTTGCAGTCCCGTGCACAACCACTACGCCACCGGGGCTCAGCCCTCAAGTCTTTAATTTTTATGAAGGCAGATAGTCACTGTCTTTCTCCTATGAAGTGGCTAGTGGGTTTGAACTGCCAACCTTTTTGTAAGACGCTGGGTCCTTAACTACTGTGTCACTAAGGTTTCTGAACAGCAACTTTAGAGTGAAGACATGGGGCAACATCTTGACCAGGTAATCAAAATTAACACTACCCCTGAGAAGCAAGTAGACACACTGTACTTTTCAATGCACTTTCTGCTGGGGCATGCATAATTTAATCCTATGAACTTGAAGTTATTTTCAATTAAAATGCATTTTAAAAAAGGGATTTGGGAACTCCTGGAATGGAGATATTAGTCACAGAAAATCCATGTTACTTAAAAAGGGCACAGAGCATTCAGTTCTAGTGGCACTGAACCTAAAAATGTCAGATGTTCAGATGCTCCAAACTGCTCTCCCTTAGAGAAGAGAGGTAAGGAACTTTCTAATTTGATAAATTTCCTGAAAAGATGATTGAAGGGCTAGGGTTTCTAAGAGATGACTCACCAGTAAGCTTCCAGCCATCCTGAATTCTGACAAAATCATGCTTTGTTCCTGCACTGTTCCTTGGTAAATGTTTATTTTATGAAGCTGGAAATATACTGAAATTGCTTGCCAAGGCTTTTCCTTCTTTCTTGAAAGTCTACCCTTGGAGATGGCATGGATGTGTATCAACAGGAGAAAGGAAATATTGCTAGCCTTGATGGATTTGTAGTTGGCTACCATATCAACTAACAGCACTAGGGATGAAAGAGCAGTGTCCTTCTTTGGTATCCATGGGCAGGATATGGAACAAATGGTTTTATCACTCACTGAAAACTTTCCTGGCATCAGTCCATCACTTCTAATGCTCTTCCTATCCCGGTGCCTGGATGGATGACTGGCTATGAGTGGAACATTACACTTTCAAATATACAAGAATTCTTGTCCTCCATCAAGAATAACTTCCAAGCCATTCTGATAGATGAGTGTTGACTTTGTATACCTTGGAACTTCATAAATTAACTGAGAAGTCCTATTTTTTTAAATAAATTATTTTTATTGGGGTCCATGCAGCTCTTAACACAATACATACATACATTGTGTAAAACACATTTGTACATTTGTTGCCATCATCATTTTCAAAGCATTTTCTTTCCATTTGAGCCCTTGGTATCAGTTCCTCATTTTTGCCCCTCCCTGCCTGACCCTCTTTGTCTCATGAACCCTTGATGATTTATAGATTATTATTATTTATTTTCATGTATTACACTGACTGATGTCTCCCTTTACCCACTTTTCTATTGTCCATTCCCCTGGGAGAGAGTTATAGACAGATCATTGTGATCAATTCTCCTTATCTTCCCCCATTTTCCCCTCCTGGTATGGCTACTCTCAATATTGGAGCCGAGGAGTTTTCTGTCCTGGATCCCCTGTGTTTTCAACTCTTGACTGTACATGCTCTCATCGAGCCAGATTTGTATTGTATAATTGGGGTCAGGATAGTGGTGGGGCTAGGGATGTTGGAGGAGGAAGCATTAAAGAATTAGAGGAAAGTTGTATGTTTTACTGGTGTTACGCTGCACCCTGACTGACTCATCTCTTCCTTGAGACCCTTCTGTAAGGGGATGTTCAATGGCCAACAGTTGGGCTTTGAATCCCTACTCTGCACTCCTCCTCATTCACAATGATATGATTTCTTGGTCTTTGATGCCTGATAGCAGATCCTATAGACATTTTGTGATCACACAAGCTGGTGTGCTTGTTCCATGTGGGCTTTGTTGCTTCTCAGCTAGATGGCTGCTTATTTATCTTTAAGCCTTGAAGATCCCAGACACTGTATCTTTTGATAGCCTGGCATCATAAACTTTCTTTACCACATTTGCTTATGTACCCGCTTTGTCTTCAGCGAGCATGTCGAGAAGGTGACCGTCATTGAATGCCAGGTTAATACAACAAAGTGGTCTTGTATTGAGGGAGTACTTGAGTGGCGGCCCAATGTCCATCTGGGGAAGCCCTCTTTTAATTAAACATTGTCATTACTGATTATTAATTTACCGAAGAAATTTAACCAGTTACCCCTAGAATCTTTACGGTTGAATTTACATGATACACCTTTAAAAGCAATAAAATAGAAGAGAAACATAATGTTTGTTCTGCAAAGAATGGTCTTGGGTGCATTCCAATTCTTTCAGAGGTATTCTTATTTAATTTCTAATGAGATGTAGGATGAAATTATTCAGAATCAAATTGAGGACAATGGGGTCTTCATAGGCCCCATGATCTGTTCTGCCTTTCACATTTGAAGCCATAACTGTTAAGTCTAGGAGTTAGAAGAAACATGCAGACTGACAGACCAATTCTTTTTTTTTGGGGGGGGGCATCACTACCCTGGTGGTGGGAGTAAGAGGCCCAGCCTTTGCTCCGTGGAGCTGGAATCGAACTTCTATCCCAGAGGGCCACAGTCCCACGCACAACCACTAAGCCACTGGGGCTCAGCCAGACCAATTCTTTTAAATTATGAGATTCTAGTTCAGATGAAGAATTTCTGGTTATGCAAATGGCTAATCATTCAACACACGGAAAGGTTGGGAACTCAAACCCACCCAGAGGCACCTCAGATGAACAACCTGGAGATCTACTGCTCAAAGCTCACAGCCTTGAAAACCCAAGGAGGAAAGTTCTACCTCGTCCCATGGAGTAGCTTGAATCCAGACTCAGATCTCTCAACTGTTGTTAATTTTCATGGTAGTACCAAGAAATTTTATGCATGTGGATATAAGTGAATGTATGTATGTGGATATAAGTGAAGAAACAGAGGATAGCTAAGAAGAGGGCATTATCAAAGGGAAATTTACCTAAGGCTTTGAACATTTGCATTCCTCCATATTTTCCTTCAAACAGGACAGTGTTGTTTAGTGGGTTGAAGGCACGGCACATTCTCACTAAAACCACTTCCAAGCAACCTAGGTGTAAAAAACAAACAGGAAAGTACATGTATTATAACGAAGTTATTATAACACACAGGTCAAGAGATTTTAGGAACTTCAACACTCACACCATACACATGAGCAAAACTTAAGATTGAGGGAAAAAAGCTATGCTAGAAATAAAGCTCCCTTGATATTTATTTGAGGAATTAAAAATAAAATGTATCTCAAGGATGGTTTCCATCAAGGCCAGCAATAACTTTCAATACTGTAGTATACACTTCTTACCATTTAAAAACAATTATTCAAATGACTTTCAATTCTTTATACACGTTGACCATACTTGACCCCAAAAGAAATTTTGTGGCATAGCAAATCTAGCTTATTAACTTCTTAATTTTTTAACTTTTCATTGTGATTTATGTGAAAGTTTATAGTGCACACTGGTTTTACATTCATCAACTCACACACATTTTGTTTCTGCAGATTTCATAATGTAACAGCACTGTTCCCTCTCCCGCTCGTTGATAACCATTTCATTCTTCCTTCTCCTTTATCCTTCCAGCCGTCTGAATTTTCTTCCTTTGAACAGGCTGCCTTTTGATGTCTTGAGTTGGCTGTTTTCAAAGCACTACAGTCCTGGCCTTATTGTTCACCTGCCTATGCTTTGGCTGGAAGTTGAGCCCAGGGGTGAATTCACTTCCAGGTCTGAAGGTTCTCTGTCTAACTCATACTCTGAAGGGTTCCACAAGTGTCTTTCAGATTATTTATTTATTTATTTTGTGATTTTTGAGATAAGGTTCTACCCTGAACCTCCTATCGGGGTCCCTGCCACAGCAGTCAGCTGCAGAAGCCAGGCACCATCTAGTCCTTCTGATCTCAGTGTTATGAAGACTGGAGTTCACCTGGCCCATTAGTCCTGTGGACTTACTGCTACCTTGTCTTTTGGGTTCTCTATAAGTTTCTTTGTTATAGACAGGGAGAGACAAAGTCACTGTAAACCATTGTGGGGGTTTTTTGGACTATGCTATGCCAATTGACCTTGGTGTCCCACCAAACTGTGGTCCTGAGTGAACCCTGAGGCCCAGAATCTCATTTCTTCAAGGTATTTGGTTATCACTGAAATGTTTCCGTAATGTTGCTCCCTGTATGTTTCACCATATTCTTAGTGATTTTGTAATAAACATGTGTGTATTTCCTCTTTCAACCTGTATGTATTTCTTTGTGAATGCTGTTCAGCTTGAATGTCTATCTAGGTAGCCACTTGCATATAACAGTATTTGCAAATGAAAAACTCCACGCAGTCCTGGCATGAGGATGCTTATTCAACATTAGCATTTCTCTTTAAACAAGCCAGAAACCTTGTTAAAATCCATGTACAGCTGTGGTAACTTGTGTTCACGCTTGGTTCTCTAAGACTTGAGTTATTAGGACATAGTGCTAATAAATATTTACTGAATGGATTAGATCATTGCCTTTGTTTTTATGTCAACTAATTCTTAAATACCCTGCAAAACTTTTGCTGCATATTTATGAGAAATCGTGCTTTTGACCATGAGAAATGAATCCGGAGAAATGAGTCCCTGGAGAAGGGCATTGTGCTTGATAGAGGGGCTGGAAACAAGCGAAGGTCTTTGACAAGATGGACTGATCCATCAAGGGGTCAACAATGGGTTCGATCTTACTAACAATTGTGAGGACGGGGTCCGACAGGGCAGTGTTTTGTTCAGTTGTGTGGAAGGGTGCTACAGGTTAGAACCGGCTCAAAGGCGCCAAACGCTAACAAGGAACCAGTTCCATGGCAGTGAGTTAGAGTTTTTTGAGACTTGAAAGGTACTGGTTAGAATCAGTAACTGAAACTGTGCATGACATAGCAAACAGCAAACTGATGATTTGGCTACATCATTGGTGCCTTTACTGTAGCATCAATTTCAATAATGGGGCTTCAAAAACGTGTGCACAAACAAAATACCTAATGGATGTTGGTGTTTTATTTCCCACGATCTGCTGATTTTTCTTTGCTTTCTCTAGGGTATATTATGAAGCACCGTGGCCTACCCGTAGGAGGCGACTAGCAAATTAATTTAAGCAAAGTCTCTGCTGCACAAACAATAATAGGCACAATTTATTGATTACCTATATTGTGTCTAGTGAGCTTCTGCACCATGCCAGAAGTCTCCTAGGCCCCTTTCATTTATAAGAGAGTTTCAAGAAGCTTGTGGGAGAATTTCTTTATTTTCAAATTTCTTTTCTCCATGAACTTTTTGAAGTTCCCTAGTATTACTATACTGGCTTGTTGCCGTAACTATTTCAA
The DNA here is from genome assembly GCA_004026705.1 of Nesogale talazaci. Classification (NCBI taxonomy): domain Eukaryota; kingdom Metazoa; phylum Chordata; class Mammalia; order Afrosoricida; family Tenrecidae; genus Nesogale; species Nesogale talazaci. The sequence continues at coordinate 28,563 of PVJH01015417.1, forward strand.
ATGTGTTTTTATTTTCTCCATTTTACAGATCAGTTGTAGGAAGCTTCTAGAAGGTAAGGGTCTTATGTTTTATAAGAGGTCAACATTTTTATAGTAGACAGGAACATTACAGATCATCTAACTCACGCTTCCAGGGACTGGTTACATCTGAGGCAGTGGAAAATACACGAAGGCAGCTTCTCTCCAGGAGATTCTGATTTCATGAGCCAAGATGTTGCCTATGAGAAGCTCCCCTGGGGTTGTTGATACAATTTCAATCATCCAAACCATTGTTTCTAGCCCACCTGTTTACTTTTTGAGGGAGAAAATTGCTCTCTACAGAGATGGAGTGATTAGCTTACAATCAGAAAACAAGTGTGGCAGATTTTATTTTTTAAAGTTAACCCCCAACGTCTCCCATTTCACGTTTTTCTAGAGCTACCCTCTCCCAATCAAGGAATAGAAGCTATGTTCTCATACTCTGGACATGAGGGACCTTCATAACCTCCTGCACAAATCAGAGTATGGTTGGGGGAGCATTATGTGCTTTGTGGGGCTGAGTCAGAATCATGCTTGCTACATCTGTCTTTTTCTCTTGAAATGCCAGCTCTTGGAAGATGGCAACTCTACTATGAGGACGTCTCCTCAGTATGTGGAGCCTCAGCGTGGGCTCCTACCACCCAGTTGAGCCACTTTGAAAATAGAGCCTCAGGGCTCCAATTGTGTTGCTGAAGCAGACACCCTACAAATTGCAGATGAGTTGTCCCGTTAGACACTGACCAAATTATATATTGGGAAGCAAAATAAATTATTTTATTGAACTAAGTTTTAAGGTTGTTATAATTAATGTTTTAGAAGTATAGTAACAGATAGTTAATGCATACATCAAATTTGTACTTAAGCAAAGGTTTGCATCATCTGGTAAAGAAGCGGAGGTAATTTAGACTCAACCCTATACTTGCATCACGTTCAAATGTCAGCGCTGCCATGTGATGACATTGGAACATTGAGTAGGACCCGGCATTGCTAGGGATCACTGCCCTCCTTTCTGTGAGATGGAAATCAGAATACCAGTCTCACAAGCTTAGATGAGATGTCCTCGAGAGACATAAATATATATCAGCATATATATATATAAAAGACTATATATATATATATATATATATATATATAAGACTAGTAGTACTACTGTGGTCCATTATGAGTCAATTCTGACTCATAAGGATCCTAGGAGTTAGGCTGCTAACACAAGGTCAGCAGATCGAACCCACGCACTGCTCCCACTGTTGGAGAAAGATGAGGCTTTCTAATCCTGTAAAAGGTCAAGGCCGTGAGGGGGCATTTCTGCTCTGTCCTCCGGGGTCCTTACGCGAGGACAAGCCCGCAGTGGTGCTTGTTTTCCGATTTGAAGAGGGTGTAAGGAAGACAGACGCTACTTGTTTGGTCGAGAGCATCCGCAAAGCCATTGCCGCGTAGAGCTGTGTGCACTTGCATGCACGGCGCCGTTGTCAGCGCGTGGGAGAGAGCCAGAGGGAGGAGATTAGACTAGAGGAGAATTTCTCCTGGTGTATACGGGCTGCAGGCAATCCTCATTAAAATGATTCGAAATGACCACAGCGGCGGCGCTGAACTAGCCAGGATTTTGTCTTCCTTCACAGAAGGCAAGCAGTATGCCTTAGCGCCAGCTCAGCGATTCAGCCACCTTGACACACTCATTACTTGCACTGCCTGTCAAGCTGGGTATCTCAACCTCTGCAATTAATCGCTCCACTTTCAATAAGCAAAATTGTATTTGACTTCAAAGGAGCGCTGAGTGAGAACCAGGGCATTTATATATTTATCACTGAGACTTTCCTTTGGGAGCGGGCTGACATTGTGGGTGGTAAAAAACGTGCCGGGTATCAGAAGGAGGCTTTTTAAGAACAAAGTTGAGGCTCCTTCGTGTCCCGGTCTATAGTAGGTGTTTCTTATCCCCATGGATCTTCATTTGCTCACCTGACTTCAGAAGTAGGATTTGATCATTTTGACAGAGCTCCATGAAGCCTGTTATCCGCTTTGCAAACTCCACCACGTATTGGATGGCGTGGGTGATCTGAATGGCGCATTGCTGCCACAGAGCTTCCCTGGACTTGAGAAAGAAAACACAAAATGTCAAAGGTTCCAAGAACTCCTGGGAGAGCCAGCAAAATAGCTGGCCTGGCCTTACTTGTAGTTATCTGCCACTGGGTATTTCAGGTGGGAGTTTAATTCCTTTAAAAGGGCTAGAGAGCATATTGCTTTAATATAAGGCATTGCTTTAATCTCTTGAACTTTGATACTCAACAAGGATGAAAGCACAAAACGAGGAAAGAACCAGGAGGCAAAGGGCATATATAGAGGCTTAAATAGAGGTATGTACACATGTAACTATATATACACAATGAGAAAGGAATAGAACTCATATGTTAAGAATTAAGGTTGCAGATGGACATTGGGCCTCAACACAAGTACTGCCTTAATACAAGAACACTTTGTTTTAACAATCCAGCATTCTGTGATGCTTACCTTCTCAACATGATCGCTGAAGACAAAATGGTTGCATAAGCAAATGTGGTGAAGAAAGCTGATGGTGCCTGATTAGTCACCATCTTTTGTTAGCAAAAGATCTGGGGTCTTAAAGGTTTGAAGATAAACAAGTGGTCATCTATTTCCGAAGCAATAAAAGCTACATGGAAGAAGTACATCTTTCTGTGTGATGATGAGGTTTTGATGGGATCAGGTTTCAGGTATCTAAGACCCAGAAGAAAACCATACCGAAGGTGAATGGGGGTGGGGAGGGGCATGGACTGGAGACCCAGTGCCCATCTGTAGACAGTGGGACATCCCCTCACAGAGGGTTCACAGGGAAGAGATGTCGGCTGCACTATAGCACGGATGAAACACACAGCATTCCTCTAGTTCTTTGGTGCTTCCTTCCCCCTATCATGACCTAAATTCTACCTTACAAATCAGATTAGGCCAGAGCATGCACACTATTACATGAGAAGAGCCCCAAACACAGGGAATCCAGGCTAGAGAAACCCCTCAGGGCCACTAATGAGAGTAGAGATACCAGGAGGATTAGGGGAGGGTCAGGGGAGAAAGGAGTAATTGATTACAAGGATCAATATATATCCCTCTCTCAGGTGGACGAATAGCAGAAAAGTGGTGAGGGGTGACGGAGGATGATACAAAATATGAAAATAATAATTTGTAAGTTATCAAGGGTTCATGAGGGAGGGTGGGAGGTGGTGGAGGGGGAAGAAATGGGGAGTTGATATCAAGGGCTTAAGTCCAAGTGGTAAGAGAATGCTTTGAAAATGATAATGGCTGCATATGTACAAATATGCTTGACACACTGAATGAATGTATGAATTGTGATAAGAGATGGAGGAACCTTCAGTAAAAGTATTTTTTAAAAATTCACAACAATACACCATAAATTACTAGGCATTCCTGATTAGCTGAACGATCATTTGACCCCCCAAAAAAGTGCAAAATGAAACTCAAACCAAATTCCCTGCCCCCGAGTTGATGCTGATGCGTAATGACCCTATGGGACAGAGGAGAACTACCCAGTGATTTTCTCTGACTATACCTCTTTCCAGGAGTTTAAAGAGGTGTCTTTCTCTGAGGAGTGGCTGGTGGTTCTGAACTGCTGGTCTTGCAGTTAGCAATCCAATGTGTAACCACTATGCCATTTGGGCTCCTTATAAAAGTACTAATCGGGCTATAATAATGAAGATACTGAACATAATATGAAAAGATAGTCTCTTTAGTTATTATTATTTATTACTCTAATTTCATCCTTTCCTTCCACTCACTTAAATTCTAGATCTTAGGCTATAGGTGAAAACAAATTTATGATGAGAGACAGATGATAAAATCAAATTCTTCCATGATATCACTTCATGCATAACTATTAAGCAGCAAACTTGTAATAGGTTTATGTTGTATTCTTTTTTCAGATTTTATGGAAAGAGTGTTTTCTTTTCCTTTAATGAAAAGATTTTCAAGGGAAAAACCATTAAGTCAAATTAAGGCACTCTCTCAAGTAACATCGACTACCAGAAATATATTTTAGATTTTGGGTTATTTTCTTTAGAATTACAAGAAAAATCCATGTGTTAATTTTGCTCTCACTCCTTATTAAATGCACATATGTAGCAAGATTCCACTGTTTTAGTCGAGAAAAACTGGGATAGTGCAGCTGTTTATTTAGACACACAAACTGTTATATCCCATCTCCTGAGACGGAGAACCTCAGGACCAGAGTAAGTACAGAACCTCCTTACCGACTGATGATCCCATTATCCAGTCTTTACCACCCTTATAGAAAAAGCAACCCCCTACTCTCTGATCATTTGGATCATCAGTGACATACATTTGGCAGTAATACAGTTGGAAATGAAGGTTAAAATGATGTGTCAACTTGGCCCCACAGTTCTATACTCATATAATTTGGCAGTTATGCAATGATGCAGTCCTTCTCCATTTTGTGATTGGATGTGGCCTTCTTCTGTTTATTATATAGCATATTGTTTTGCATCCTAATCTGGTCTTTGAAACCAAGCCTTGTCAGTGAGGTCTGGATGACATAAGAACATTGAAGAATAATAACAACTCCTCCTGATAATTTTTCTAGAAGCTCTGGAAGCACATTGATTGCTATTTCAAGGTCAGCAGTTGGAAGCTACTGGTTCCTTTCTGGGTGAAAGGTGAGGTTTTCTATTACCCTAAAGATTTACAGTCTTCTCAGAAACCCACAGAGGCAATTCCCTATGTGGCCAGGATGAATCTGAATCAGCTCAATGGCAGTGCTTGGCTTTTTGAAATAGCTTTCTTGTTTTTTTTTTTTTTTGAAATAGCTTTCTAATGGATATAAAGAGGAAAAAATCAATAGGATAATAGTAATAAAAATAATGTAGGGTGAATTGTCACCTTTTTTCTTAGCTTCTTTTTAATACATCAGGCATGAGAAGAAAAAAAGAATGGTTCCTTATCTTTGTTGTGCAAATTTGTGACATTTATTATTACTGTGATTTCTTAATTAATCCCGTTCCTTGCCTAACCTTAAGAAATCGATGGCCTAAAATCATCTCATGGATGTACAGTCTCTTGGGTTGCTCACATGGGGCAGTGTCTTTCAATTGGGGGGTGGGGTGCCTCAAAGGGAATAATTGGCAAAGGTCTAAAAGCATGTTGGGTCATCACAGCTGTTACCATTTAGGAATGCTGCCAAATATCCCACAATGCACAGGAGAATACCTGCAAACAAAGAACAACCTCCCCGAAATGTCAGTGATGTCTGCATCAAGAAATAAGGTAATCACAGAAAGAAAGCATGCCCAGAGGGCCAGAGGGTACCTTGCTTTGATATGCTTTAATGTCTTCATAGGTATGAGTTTGCCAAGCCAGCTGGTGCAGCTCCTCCATGGTATATTGGCAAGTCTCCAAATGGGACTTAATGATATTCTGTGCAATTCGATCTATGAGAAAGAATATCCATTCAAGGGTGTGAAAATAAGTCGCTCTTCTTAAAGAAACCTGCTTTTAATGCACTTAATATAGAAATGCTTTTTGAAGATAAAGTGTCTTTATCACCACCATTTATCCCAAACATTCTTGAGAAAAAAATTTATTGTCTTCTTCTCAATTATCAGGCTTTTAACCAAACATTTCTTTTTTAACACCTCTTTTTATTTTTTAATCACAACTGGGGTCTTAAAGGTTGTACAAGCATTCAGATAATTATTTTTCAAATAAATATAAAATCATCATATCAAAAAATCATATTTTAAAGCCCACTAATATTCTTAACATTAATAATCTTTACGTTGTTTTGAAAAAAAAATCACTGGACTACTATTTTTAACCACAGAAAGGGAAGCTTAAGATATAAATGCATTTGTTTGCATTTTTAGAAGGGATGTCAAAAAATAAACGTATCTATCTTGAATGAAGTCCAGACAGAATGTTCCTTTGAAGCAAGGATGGAGACTTCATCTGAGGCACTCTGGACATGTTGTCAGGAGAGACCCGAGCCTGGAGAAGGACATCGTGTTTGGTAAAGCAGAGGGGCAGAAAAACAGAGGAAGACCTTTGACAAGATGGACTGACTGTACAGTGGCTGAACCAATGGGATCACCTCACTAGCGTCGTGAGGACGATGGGTGCAAGGCCAGGACGTGTTTTGTTCTGTTGTGCATGGGGTGGCTCTGGGTCGGGGTGGATTGGACAGCACCTGACAACAAAAAACTGAAATGGAAGGACAAATCTCTCTAGAGGGGCTGGAGCCCGGTGCCATATGCGGTTGAGTGCGGCCTGCGGCCGGCGGACTTGGCGGTTCAAATCCAGTGGAGGCTCTCAGGAGCAGCACTGGGTAGCGCCCACGACCACCAGAGACAGTGATGCCCACAAAAAACAAACAAAAAACAAAAATTTTTCTAGAGAGGGACAGAGATTAAAATTATACTTCAAGGGTGATATTATTTTTGTAAAAGGTGTGACTTTTAGACCATGTAAACATTTTAAAATTTCCTCAAAATTTCTAAATACAAAGAAGAAAAGCAAAACAAATAGATTTAGTACATTTTTGAATGAGGGGTCACATGGAAAGAAACAAGAACTATTCTAAGTGTCTTACAATAATGAGTGAGAAATACGCCTGAAGGTGGGGTAGAAAGGGGAAACCGATTATAAGGATCTACATATAACCTCCTCCCTGGACCACAGAGAAGTGGGTGAAGGGAGACATCAGACAGTGTAAGATATGACAAAATAATAATAATTCATACATTATCAAGGGCTCATGAGGGGGGAGCAGGGAGGGAGGGGAAAAATGAGGAGCTGATACCAAGGGCTCAAGCCGAAAGCAAACGTTTTGAGAACAATGAGGGAAACGAATATACAAATATGCTTGATGTACAATGGATGTGTGTATGGATTGTGATAAGGGTTATATAAGCCACCAGTAAGATGATTAAAAAAAAAAGACACAGTATTCTGACACAATATTAAAAATACTTTTCAGGGCTGAGCCCCGGTGGCGTAGTGGTTGTGCGCGGGACTGCGGCCCACTGGGACGGAGGTTCAATTCCGGCAGTGGGGCTCGGCCTCCTACTCCCACCACCGTAGAGCAGTGATGCCCCCCCCCCCAAAAAAAAATACTTTTCCATCATAATTTGTTGTTGGCTTTTAAATCTTTAGACTGTGATGAGTGCATTGTGGAATAGTGCGAGAGTCCTTCTATTCTTGTTATTGACATGGAGATTTTTAGCAGGGTCAGAAAGAGACAGACATAAAATCAAAGAATTCAAGTAAAAACCTTTTGCTCCTGAATTTGCAAGAATCTCTATAAACTCACAAACATTATTTTTTTTTCAAAAAGGTTATTTTCTAGCTTTGTCTATTGGAAATGGCAATAGATTGTGCTCCAAATATCATTACCAAAAAAAAAAAAAAAGGCCTTGGGAAAAAAGGGATTCTATATCTGGTCAAGAAAGGTACAAATAAGCCCTTGTCCTTCTAGAATCAGAGACCATTAAGATGTGCCCCACGAGCCTTGAGCCACTCTGAAGCTGCTCTGCCCAAAGCGGAGACACGTGGAATATCAACGAGGGCAATCATTTTAATTGGTTAAAACACATAAAGCATGTTAAATCTAGGCATTTATAATGATGGAGAAAAGGCCATATTCTTGACGATGATTAGAAACGGTTTTATTCATTGAAAACTGGTAAATAAGGAGAAAAAAACCAATTTGCTTTCCCTGTATCTCTTTCAGGCACGACCCCTAGAGTAACCCAATGGTGGATGAGGGAAAGTTTCTTTCCTAAGCTACAAAGAGGACAGAACTAGAATATCAATTGCCACTTCTGATGAGTGAATGACAGTATCACAATATTCAGGAGCCCAGATGGCACTGCGGTCTACTTACTGCATAGTGGACAGTTTAAACTCTGCTGGATAATGATGAGGCTACGGGTTAGGATCACCAGAGTGCGTTTTCTAGTTTGCCACAATATGGGTATCCCAGGCATGGACATTACAGCAATTGCTAATGATGTGAGTCAACCAGAACATTAATGATTTACCGATGAGCACAGCACCACTCAGGGAATGGCCTAGACTTAACATATGGATTTCATCTACGGAAGTTACTCACTGTGAAATGCTACAGGTCAAGAGACCTAATTTACTCAAGAGATAAATTGCATTAGAAAAATCACACAGGTGCTGAGCCCCGGTGGCTTAAGTGGTTGAGTGCGGGACTGCCGTCCGCGGGCTTGGCGGTTCAAATCCAGCAGCGGCTCTCAGGAGCGGCAGTGGGTAGCTCCCACGACCACCAGCGGCAGTGATACCCAAACAAACAAAAACAAAAACAAAACAAACAAACAAAAAAATCATACATGGAGAAAATTTTTTAAAAATTAAAAATTAAGAGAAACATATCAACCAATCACCATGTGTCATACTTCTTTGAATATTGAAAACTATATCATGAATTATCTCCTCAGGAGGTAATTGGGATGCACATAGTATGGATACATCAAAATATTAAATGATCATTGCTAATTGTAAATGTAATCATGATTTTGCCAAATTAAGGAAAGTCCTTATCTTCTGGAGACACATATTGACATACTGTAGAAAATCTAACAAGCTGTATAGGATTTGCTTTGAAATAAATAGGAAAGGGGGTATCGATTAAATGAAATTGACTTATCCATGGATAATTATTGCAGTTGGGACATGGAGATTATTATATTCTTTTAAAAAAATTCCTCTGTGATAAATTTTAATTTCCCATGTGATAAACGTTCCTTTAGAATAGTGAAAGAAGAGAGAGCTATATAGTTCTTAGTATGTGGTAACCAGTAAAATTAGTCTTTTGAGGAAGCTAATCCTAAATGAGTCATATTTAGTAGTACAGTTAAAAACCAATCATCTGAGTGAGGTTGGCAATATGAAAGTCGAACAATTTTCCTGTAGCTGGACACGAGAGCTTGTATGAAAAGAGCTGCTAGGAGTCCCCTGATGGTGGGATTTGGGTATTGTTAGTGGGATGATCCTCATTATGGATCAAAGCGTGTGTTACACATCCTAACATCTTTGGCTGTTGGTAAACATCTTTACCCTGTTAGCACTTTGGTTAAGGTGCTGGGTGCTAAACCACTGGTTGCTCTAGGGAAGACAGACAAGGCTGCTTTTCCTGTGAGGTTGATAGTGGCAGAAACACTAGAAGGTGCTACCAAGGGTTCAAGTAGGAAGAAAATGTGAGGCTGATAACGGCAACAGATATACAAATGTGCTTGACACTATGAATGGATGTACACTTGGATGGATGTATAGATTGTGATAAGGGTTATACGAGCCCCCAATGAAACGATTAAAAAAAAAGAAAGAAAAACCAAAACCAAAACGTGAAAAACTACTTAGAATTTCAATGAGTTAGGACCAACTCCTTGGCAGTGGTTTGGTTTGGTTTTGGTTTGATTTGGTTTTGGTATGCCTATGGTTATCATCCCATTTGGAAATTAATTTTATGTTAAAGTAATGAGACCGAATTAGTATGAGACATGTTTTGTATCAATGTCGTACAAGAGGTAAAAGGATACGATTCAGCATGCAGAGGGGAAGGGGACAAGTAAAGCACTATGCCAAACCACATGTGCATCTCCCAGGAGGAGAAGCTCAAAGACACAAGGGCCTTCCTCAAGCGCTGGCCTAGGAAGCAAGGCTTTCCCTATTTCAACATCTGCATTCCTAAATTGTGAGAAAAATAAATTTGTTTCTTAAAACCACCCACCACTTGTGGTATTTCTGTTACAGCAGCTCTAGATATCTAAGTCTTCATCATTCCTTTTTTTGTTATCTGAATACAAGGAGAAGGTGCAACAGTTTGGGAAACTCTGTGCAGGACACGTGAGTGGAATGATGCCTGCCCACTGCTTTTGGGCCATACAGAAATGGAAGATGACTTTCTCTTCTTTTTCAGGTCTGACCATATTCATTTAAAGCACAAATGTGTTCCTTCTTAATGGCCATAAGTCCCCTTTTCTAGGACAGCTCTCAAAGCAGCAGTAAGGTACCAAAAAGAAAAATGAAAAAATAAAAAAAAAGGAGCCCTGGTGGTATTGTGGGATAAACACTGGACAGCTGACTAACTGCAAGGTTGGCAGTTCAAAGCCACTAGCTGTGGGAGGAAAATGATGAGGCCCTCTGCTTCCTAAAGATTTCCAGTTTCAGAAACCTCTTTGAGGTCTTCTGAGGATGAAACAATATAATTGCAGTAGGTTCAATTTTGTTACTCACTAAGCTTCTGGTATTAAGAAAACAACCCACTGCCATCGAGTCCATACTGAATCACAACAACCCTATATAGTGTTTCCAAAGCTTTGGATGTGTATAGGAACAGATGGCGGCATCTTTGTCCTGCAGAGCAGCAGTGGCTTCCAGCCTCCGACTTACCATCAGCACCCCAAAGCTTAACTGACACCACCACGAGGGCTCTGTATATGTCTGCTATACATAGTCTAAATTAAATTGCATTTCTGTGATGTAGACAGTAAAATATGTAAATTTACATTTTTACTGAACTTTACAAATAAAATTTCCTCTACCTCAAAGCCTGGCACATAAACAATGAATAGTAACCACAATGATGATTATTAGGACATTTCAATTTAGTTTGTCATCAGGGAAGCAATGTGACCACATCCCAGACAACAGAGATAATATTTACTTTTGCACTCAGTGCTGCTGAAGGAATATCATTCAATGTTTATTAGGGGTAGAACTATAAAACGATAGATGTAGACCCTACACAATACTAATAATGTATGATTAAAGTTGTGCTCTATTGGATTCAGCATTGAGCACTTCCAGAATTTCATTATTCATCAAATTACAAAATCCTTTCTTTTAAAAAAGTCCTGTATTCCAAGTTTATATTGAACATTTATCTACACTGTAAAAAGGGCAAGAATTACCCTATACATCATATCAAAATAGATTGGTGTGTCATGGTTCATCATTTTTCAATTTCACTGGGGCAGTATAATTACTTAGGATCCAAAAAGCATATCTGTTCTATGTAAGGTATATAATGAAAACATATGATTTTTATAGCTCCATAGTTTTCAAAACCTTATCTTCCTGGTGTAGTTTGTTTTAATTCTCAAAGATATGCTGATTTGTCAGTAATTTATAAGACTTATAAGCAACACTACTATTACTACTCAAAATCATGTTATGGAGAATTTTTTTTTCCTCTACTTCATGACATCTTATCTGAACTGTTGGCCAAAGTTCAAGGATTCTCTAGTCTTTTGTTGCCAAACTGTCAGGTTCTGCAGTATAGGAGGAGGCAGGCACAGCAAACACTGGCAGGTTAAGCAAAACTGGAAACTAATCTTCAAGACTCAGCTTAGATGCTCATCCTGGTATAGACTTCCCTGTACCCTGTCGAGGGTCTGCTGCAGTTACGCTTTGAGTCTCCCTCCAATCTAAAGTCCCAAGCAGGCTTGTATTGTGATTATTTATGTAGATCTGTTTGTTCCACCCCAGTTTACAAGCTTCTCAACAATGGAACTGAAGAGCCCAGTCCAGTGGTTTTATAGATTCTTTCAGCAAGCTTATTTTGGATTCCACTAGGCACTAGGTCCCAAGACGGATTTAAAACAAACACAATTCTGATGGTTCTGTAGTTAAGTGTTTGACTACTAACCAAAAGGTTGGTGGTTCAAATCGACCAGCCATTCTGTGGCAAACATGGCAGCCTGTTGCTGTGAAGATTCACAGCTTAGGGAATCTTCGGGGGCAGCTCTAGTTTCCTTATGGAACTGACATGAATCAGAGTCCACCTGATAGCAACAGGTTTAGTTTGGGGTACAGACTGGAACAAACAAAAGATTAACTTTGTTATTTTAAGCATTTTACCATATTGTCTTATCATGTATCATAATACCATGCCATATTCTTATGGGAGGGAATATGTGTCCTACATGAGTTATTAAGAGAGTCCAAAGGAAAACGGTGCCTGAGTCAATCGGCGACACATAGAAATGACACTTTTGGCTTGAGTCTTGAAGGATGTATAGGAATTTGTTATGTGAACAAGAGAAAGATATATCTCAGAAGAAATAATAATTACAAAGGCACAGATAGAAAACTAACTCTAAAACCAAAACTCATTGGCCAGTGAGACAATTCTGACAGACAATGACGATATATAGTCCAGCCAGGAAACTACTTCATAAAGCCTCCAAAGCTGTATATCTTTATGAAAACATATACCTCTATGCCCCATCTTTCATCTGCAGAGCAGTGCATGAATTCGAACCTCTCACCTTTTGATGAGCAGCTCAATGCTTCGTCCCTGAGTCACCAGGACCACTGTCTCTCATTTCATACTATCGCTCTCCTTCAGACAGAGTGATTGCAGACTGAAATTGACAGAAGTAGCAAATGGCCATTTGAAACCAGAACCATCTTTTCTTAGCAGGAATCTGATGGGTTTGCAATGTAAGATGAATGGAGGTAATGGAGCAATATGAAAAGAGACACAAAATGATCTTTAACTCCTTTAAAAAAATGACATATCTTGGGATTGGTGACCAATATTTAAAAATTCTTTGGCTTTCATCCACAGAAGTGTGATTGGAGTATGAAGATGGATAGGATGGAAATTGTGACTGGAGCACAAGTAGCTGAAGGAGCCAGGTCAGGGAAGTTGGATTTTATTTTGTAGGCATCTGGGAGGCAGTGGGGGTTGTGACACTGGAGAGAGATATGGCCCAGCTTTTGAAATGGAAAGGTAATTCTGTGGTGGCAAAGTGGAGATGACACTAGTGAATATGTGAAATTAATCAGGATGCTGTGACAGTGGACCACGGTAAGGATAGAAATGAAGTGGGGGAGAGGGCTGAATTCCAGGAACAATGTTGAAGGAAGAGGCACTGGACCAGCCAATGTGCCAGGGAGAGAGAGAAAAAAGATTAAACAGAGTAGATTCGCTCTTGTGAGAAAGTGGAGGCTTTTTATACTCATAAAAAGTTAGTCTCAGAAACTCACAAGGACAGTTCTAGACTGTACTGTAGGTTTCCTCTGAGTCAAAACAGACTTGATGGCAGTGATGTTTTTGTTTGTTTCAGATGATATATTAATTATTTATGTATTTGACAGAATACTGATAGTGTCCATCCATCCATCTATCCACCCTTCATCCTGCCCTCCTTATATCACCTGTCTTATTTCACAAAGGATTTGAGAAAGCAAAAATTGACACCTCTCCCCCACTTCTTTCTTGATGATCTTAGAATCCAAGCACTGATAATTCTTCTGAAATCACACATTAAGCAAGCTTAGTTATTTCCCACACCCTTATGGTGAGAGATAAAAGTCAAATATCTTTTTGACATTAGACTTACAAACAAGAGAGGAAGGCAAACGCATGGCAGTGGCAGTCACAGAGGTAGTGCTGCTCTTGCTCTTTCTTTGACATGTCTGCAGTGCAAAGGTGAGTTAGGTGCAAAAACAGACTGACCTTCTCAAGGCCCAGGCCCACCAAGCACAGGACTAAGCTAGACTTCGCCTCACAGGAGCGGTACGTGTGTGAGGGCTCCCTAGAGCTACTGGGAAGAGGCATGGGCATCAGAGGCGAGAGTTTGCTTGAATCTAGAGCCTGTAGTTGTGAAAAGGGGAGAGGGTCTTAAAAAGAGGGGGGATGGAGAGAGGTCATAAGTGCAGACTGCCCAGTTAATGCTGAGAGTGAAAGCGACTTTCCAGAGCCCTTGCCTGGAAAAACAGAAAAGCAAATAGTTAAATGAAGTACCTCTCCAGGGACCAACCGCATGAGAGAGTCCAGACAAAAGTAAGACAGCATAGAATATGGACTCTCTCTGGGCAATCACACACCCTTCATCCGTTTCCCCGGCTTGGATGGCAGTTGTGTCTCCGAGCCTAGGCTTTGCGGCCCGGCAGCTGGTGCACAGCTCAAAAAAGAGTCATCAAGCCATTTGTCTGTCCAGCAGGCATGTAGCCTGGTGACTGACAAAGCAGAAAGTGGACCACCTTGAGAGGTGATGGTCTTTATGAGACCAGGGATAAGGCTGGAGATTACTGCATATTAAAGGAACCTGTAGGGAAAATGGCGCTTTGTCATCCCCGTAATGAAGCACTGTGTATGTTGAGGTTTACCCAGTTCACATTGACTCTAAGTGAGTTTTAGGGCTTCTGAGCTGTTTTGAAACTTAGCAAAACAATGAGCAGTTCGTGGGTTTGAACTGCTGAACTCGAGGTTAACATTTTCATGCTCAACCCACAGCTGCATCAGGAAGACTTAAAACTCTGGCAGGAAGAAGAAAAATAATTTGCACACTCAGTGCAGGCATTACTTTTCAATCTAGACAGTATAAAGGGGGATAACAAGGGAATATTGAGTAGTTTTAGGTTAACAGTAAGTCCATAAATCTTATTTTCTAGTTCCCAACATTATGAAAGTTATCATTTTACCCTCCTTTTAATTTTCCCAGATAAGGAGTGTATATATGTAAGCTTCTATATACATACATTTTCCATGTATTTATGTCCACACAATGAATACGTATTTCATATGTGTGTGTATTGTTTCAAACCTTGATTCTGATCATTTTTTTTCCAGAGGGTAGCTTCTTGAAACCAAATCTTTACACAATTTAGAGGCCTCACAACTTAGTGACTTTATCTGTGAATGTGATTCAAGGTGGGGGCCATAATCATAGAAAGGTTTTAAATAATTGAAACAGGCTATTGCATTTCTCTATAATTCTAGGCAGAAGAATATAAAATATATACTTTTAAATGTCACACTTTCCTAGAAATCTAAAGGCTATTCTTCATTCCACTTAGGATGAGGACAGGAAGAGAAGAGATATCAAAATGTTGAAGGGATAATTGTAATCAAGATGAATGGTATTTCTCAATCTCAATTCACTGCTGTTGAATCAATTCTGACTTATTGAATCAATTCTGTCTTCTTGTCCTTACAAGAAGACATTGGTGAATATGTGAAATTAATCCCTGTGGGTAATGCTGCTGGTTTTGTTGACCTTGAAGTTAGCAGCCTGACACATTACCCACTACACCAACCACCAAGGATCCATTTCCCAATCGTCTGTGTAATAGCTGTGCTGCTGTTGTCAAGGGTCATCAAGTTGGTTCTGATGGCTCACGACCCTCTGCACATCAGGTAGGAACCTTGCTGGGTCCTGTGCCATTCTCATAACTGGTCCTCTTCTTGAGCTCACACAGCGTGGGGCTGGAACTAACCTCTTCCCTCTATTTCAAAACCCAAACCCGACAACACGCCCACCCCCACCCCAAGTCCCACTTCTGTTGCTATTGAGTTCATTTCCATTGATGGCAACCCTGTGTGTTACAAAGAATAGCTTCATAGTGTTTTCTTGGTTGCAGTCTTTGCAGTACTTCCCCATGCCCCAGCATCACTTGGCAGATAAGAATTATCGGGATTCAATAATCTTAAAAATGGTTGGGTTTTTTCTCTTTCTGAGGGACTTATCCATTCCCCTTCTCACCACACTATCAGTGTGACCTGCTGTATGGAAGCACTGCCCTGAGGTCTGCACAGTGAGCTGCCTGGTTGAGACACAGGCTAATGGAATTTTAATAAATTCATCACATCACAAGAGATTCAGATTACATTTAAAAGAAATGCTTCAGAATATATGTGAAGAATACCGTTTTAACATGTTGGTCCACACTTTTAAACAAAGTTCGAAAACAAGTCATCTGAAATACTCTTTGTGGGAAAAAAGAATATAGCCACTTATTTTCATGAGGACTAAGTAAACTGACAAGCAAGGTGACAATTTTTTTGTTTATAGCTGTGATGCTATAAAATGAGGACCAGCTTGCAGCTACTAAAATAGTAAGTGACCTTCTGCAGCTCTGATTTCAACCACTCAGCGGGTTTTTTCCACCAAAGCGGCTTATTTTAGCTCTCACTAGACGTTTCAGCAAATGGCGTTCTCCAAAGGCTAGAGTGTCTCAGACACGATCGCAAGGCGGTTTCATTAGAATCCCACACCCTGGGAGTAGGGAAGGTTTGAATATATCTTTAAAACTGCTGCTTTCAGTGTTATTATCAAGTGCACCCGTGGCCCAACTGTACCACGGAGAGAAAACCGAGACTCAAAGCTAAAAATAGCCTGCAGGGTGTTGCATCTGAGCTTCTTCAATCCTTCCTTTCCTTCTTTTACCTCGGCTTTAGGAATGGATAGTTTCTTCTTGGCGAACTATGTCCCCGATACATTTTCTTCGATGAGTTCCCACCCCCCTTCTACAATTGTTGTATGCTCCCTAAAGTCCTATATCTCAGCTTCAATTAAAGTGATGAATGAATTTTTAATTCACCACTTGCCTTAAGGATATAGAGAAGGGATGAATTCCCTGTTCAGTTTATACCATCAAGGTGAGAAGTAGGGTTCCTAGGAATGCCAGCATATGACTACGGACTTGCTCAAGGCCTATATTCAGGGCCTAGGTTAATTATGCTTACATAATATCAGGATTCATCAGAGTCCACATTCTGAATTATAACTATAATTTCTAGAATACGTGGTTGAAAGGGAAACCTTTGACCAAATGCTCAGTGTGTCTTTTCTGAAAAAAGACCACCAGCTTGACAAGTTTTCCAGCATGACGTCGAACAAGTCTCCTGGGATGCTGGAGATGTAGCATGACCAGAAAGGACAATAGCAATTTAAAGACCTTTGTCACTTTTCTAAATTCTCTTTAGAGATCATTTTTCCTAGCATAAACAGAACTATGCTGTCAGAATAAAAATATAAATAACATGTAAGTTTTCCCTTGGTCAATGAGTGATCAAGAACCTCAAAAAGAAAAGCATTTTATAGTTGGTATTTAAGCTCCTCAAATCACCTTAAGGCAGAGTTGGGGACATATGTAAGCTTTTATTTGCTCAGCTTTCTAATTTACTCACTCATTATTTTAATACTAATGAATCGAGGTAGTTACTAGTCTCCTAATTATGAAAGTCCTCTCTCCTCCTCCTAAAGCAGGTCATTGGAATACTGAATTCTAACTTCATCTAGACCCAAAGTAAAAATGCAGAATGCCTTAGAAAAAGACAGTTACAGAAGATAGCATTGGATTATTATCAACTTTTGAAGTGATGAAAATATGATACAATATAATTAATTAACAAGAAACATCACAAAATGAGGAATAATAAGATCTGGGAAAAGACTGGATGGACAGGCTAGCCAAATAGTTAACATTTTCCCAAATGATCGGAAGGTCAAACATAAGAACCACTGTGCAATGGTGCAGGACAGGGAAGTGTTTTCCTCTGCCATATACTGGGCCGCTGGGAGTCAGCACTGACTCAGTGGTACTGAACAGTGACAACAATAAATACAATTACATCTTCATTGAAAATAAGAATGCGGGAAATAGGGCAGAAAGAAAAATGGAAAGAACCTGCATAGCATTTGTGCTGAAGCAGAATTCACTGAAATAGCAGGCTCCAGGTGGAGAGGAGAGCGGACTACATGCTGGGAGAAAAAAATGTCCATCTGAGATGGTGCCTTCTTAATAATCGAATAATGGCAAGCTGTTTTGGATCATGAGTTCTGTTTTATTGCAATAGAGCCTGTTTATTTATTTGGAATTTACAGTTCCCTTTCTTGAAGCCAGTTTTAACAACATTGTGCAAGAAACTATTATGAAAAGCTCCATGGTTAAAAATTAACATTCACAGGAAAAGACACCCTCCGCAGTGTAATAATAATAAAAAAGATCAACTCACTCAAATGCCCTGGAATTGGTTTCCTCTAAGAAAACTGTACCCTGGGGCTGAGCCCCGGTGGCGTAGTGGTTGTGCGTGGGACTGCGGCCCACTGGGATGGAGGTTCAATTCCAGCAGTGGGGCTGGGCCTCCTACTCCTCCTATGCCGGAGAGCAGTGATGCCCCCCCCCCAAAAAAAAAAAAGAAAGAAAACTGTACCCTGAGACAGAAGAATAGGCCCTGACTTCGCTAGTGGCCTTCGGAAAGTCACGTAACCTTACTCTTTGGTGCTGCTTTTCTATATGTCATCTTCGAGGATTTGTCAACAGCAACAACATCTAAGGGCTTTGTGAGTCATGGCAGTTTGAGTGTGAGGGGACACGTGGGAATTTCTCTTTGGTTTGCCTCATGGGGGAGAAGCTCGGCCGATCTGCAGGGGATGAGAGTAGAGCTCATTGTCTTAAAAGTACTCGGAAGAGACGTGGTGAGAACAAGTAATCCAATACAAACCAGAGTCTGTTAAATCTTCCCCTCGTCTCCTTTGACACTGCACTTCCACACACCACTCTTAGGAAAGCAGGCAGGACGTAACGAATGGAAACCTATTTAGGAAAATTGCTCAGGGCCATTATCGGATTTTCACTACCTGTGTTTTGTTGACTTGTGTCTTTCCTGTCAATATAAATAGAAACATATCCTCTCTTTGCCACCATCTTTTTTGGGAGATTAGTGAAAGTACGCTTGACCTTTAAACACTAAACCGAAACTTACTGCTGAATCATTCAGAATTACAGCCACTCTCTAAGATCTACTATAATAGAATTGCTCCAGTGTATTTCTAAAGCTGTAATTTTTATGGAAGCAGCTTATCACATCATTCTCTTGTGGAATGGCTGGTAGGGTTGAAGAACCACCCAGTCGGCAGGCCTCCTATGTCTGATCTCAAACCAAACTCATTGCCATCCAGGCAAATCCGAATCACAGGGCTCCTATCAACCACGTGAGAGCTGCCTGGATGGGTTTTTGAGTCTGTCCCAATCACCAGCTGTTCCTTGGAAGAAAAATGAAGCTTTCTGCTTCCTTAAAAATGTACAGTCTGAGCTTTAGGAAGATTAAATTCTCTAAAGCCATGCTTCTACTGAACCTAAAGCTAAAAAACAAACCTCGATTATTGAAACACTGCATTTGAGTGCTACTATAAGGGAACCTTAGATATATGTGGAGAAATTCTCTGATCTTTCATTTAAATTTTTCCATGAATTTTGAGAAGGCTGTCATATTTTAAAATAAGTATTTTCTGAAAATGTTGCACCAAATTGTCCCAACTCAAACTTGTTTGAAAATCAAATGACAATTCCCTAATAATTTAATAAATGAGCAATATAATCATATTCCCTTCAGCACGGAGGGGGGTATTATCAAAGGATATAGCTAGAAAAAGGAAACAAATGTCTTTCCATGTGTGAACATTCCTTACAAGTTTCTCCATATTTGCAAATCACAATAGTTCTTGCACTGGTGTGTTGAGTGACTGTTACATTGATGGGGTACATGGTTAATGACATCAAAGACCTTTCTCAACCTAGAAATCAGCTGGCATTTTGATATTCCATGGCCTCTGTGGTATTTTCATCCTAACCAGCTTTAGATTACTTGACAATGTCTCAACAGTGCATATCTTTTTCATTAAGAAAAGCAATTCGAGGTTCTGACCGAAAGGCAGAGCCATTGCTTGGAACTCCTTAAAAGCATAGCTTGCTTACACTATAACATCGTAAAATGTAATTCAAGGTGAAAACTGCCACAGGTGGCAGTGTCTCAGTTCAATTTATCAGTATAAATATTCCCTGCTCCCAGAAGTCACAAAACATCTTTCTTACAAAGCATTTCCTAGGTTTAGCATGTTTCATCTTTTGAAAAAGAGTAGACAAAATGGATTTGGATTGCTACTAGCGTCTCAATAACATTTGGAGGGTGTTAGTGGCTTTTAGAACCTTCTTATGGAGCTATGAGTACTAAGCAAAAAATTATTCCCAGACTAGTATCTCTAGAAGGAGTCCACTGAGAAAGATCAATTTGCATAATTTCAAATCAAAATAGAAAATGTGCTTTCAAAAGAATTGCTCACTTGGGTTAATGATAGCACATGAATACAGCTCTATCAACAGAGATACAAACACATAGTGACAACAAAATATAGTATGTATGTACTTCTAGAAGTACTCCAAATGATCATAAATAGGTTGCTTATAAAGAGAACCTCTGCATTTATTTCAAGCCTTGATGGTTTCAAACAACTTTTAACCTTTGAAGCAAGTTGTAGAATATCATTTGACTGAGCCTAATAGAAAAGTGACTAAAGTATATTATCAGGTGATTTTAGAACTCTTAGGTCTGAAGTTCAAAACCACCAGCTGCCCCCAGGGAGAAAGATGAGGCTCTCTAGTAACATACAGAAGTACAGACTTGCAAACGCACAAGGGCAATGCTCTAGGGTCTCTATGAGTGGGACTCCAGTGGATGACAGTGAGGACTGAGTCTGAGTGTCACAGGGTAAGTGCTTGTCTGGTAACCATAGGGCAGGTGGTGGAACCCTCCAGCTGCTTCTCAGGAGGAGGATGAAGCGGTCTGTTTCCATCAAGAGTGACCGCCTGACTCTAGGAAGCTCTTCTACTCTGCTGTATAGGGTCACTGTGAGTCGAAGTAGTGTGTGTGGGCACGCTTATTTCGACCATACTTCTAAGGGAACATGCCTGCATGACTGGTGGATTCTCTGGTTGAGCAAGAATTCAGAGTTGGATGCTAACTGGAAGGCCAGCAGTTAAAAACCCACCAGCAATTCTGCAGGAAAAAAAGACCTGCTGTTTTTCTAGCCTTGTAAACAAAACAAACCCCACGAAGCAGTGTCAAGAAAGCCCTATGGTGAAATGCTATTCTGTACTGTGCCATGAACGTGGGTCAGAATCAACTCCAGGGGAGCAGGATTCTCCTCTCCTCCTCACTTAGGAAAACACCATGGAGTCCCTTGGGGGAGGGTGCTGGAGGTGCTGGAGTACTTCGTGGTGGATTCCATGGGAATGGGGCAAATAGAGCTCTTTAGCCTCGCCCCCAAATGGGGAAAGTCTTTTATGTATAGAAGAGAGAATTTGAGAGTGAGCAGCTCCTTGGGGGAATATGACAAGCCTTCGCAGTATAGTGGGTGAGGCGTGGAGCTGCTGCTGAGCACAAGATCCGTGGTTCAAACCACCAGCTGCTCTTGCATAATGCGTTCTTCTCAGAGACCCTGGAGAGTCCTGTGACCTTGCCCTCCATGGCTGCTAAGAGTCAGGAGGGACTCGATGGCAGGAATTTGGGCATGGGAAGGAAATATTCTGTGGAAGACAAAGAGCTAAGTGGTATTAAAATTTCAGAGGGACAGATAGGTCCCTTCTCATAATGAAAATGACTTTGGGAGTATGGGGCTAGGGCTGACTTCTTAATGGCAACATATTTACAGTTTATATTTTTCCCTTTTTCCTCAAAAAAGTCACATATGGATTCAAGTTCCTCAAGATCAGCAGTTCAAAACCCACCAGTTGCTCTGAAGGAAAATAGAGGAGACCATCTCTCTCCTAAGAATTCACAGCCTCAGTAGTCTCCAGGGGCTGTTCTGCTCTGTCTATAGGGTCACAGGGTTGGGGGTGGGACGGACTTGATGGCAGTGTGTTTTGTTTGCTTAGCTGTTTGGAAGTTCCTGGATTGCTTAGACTCTTATGTGATAGCTGCTAACTGCAAAGTTGAAGATTCTAATCCACATAGAGATACGTTAGAAGAAATATGTGGTGATCTGAAATATCCTAGCCATTAAAAACCCCATGGAGCACAGCGAGTCAGCAGTAACTGGTGGTCTATGAACTGTCCGACAATCCTACTCAGGGAAATTCCAGAAGACGGTCCAGCTCTATGGAGAGAAGTGTGACTGACTACCACCATGGGAAGTTTCTTTAGAGCCCTTAGCATTTTGACAGCTGTTTTCAAGTCCTTCCTTACCTCTCCACCGGCCTCTCTGCAAAATGATTGTCACAACAGAAACAAGCTTACTGAGAAGTGGGAGAATACTATCTGAGAGATACCCTTTAGAGCCATCTAGCCCAACCTCCTTATGCTTCAGATAACGAGAGACAGTAGGCAATCTTGCACAAGTTGACGTGGTTACTGAGTATGAAGGTTGTTGTTAGCAAAGGAAGTCCATGAGGTAGCTTCTCTCAACACAAGAGGAGAAGAACTTCAGTTTTAATCATTTAAAAGAGCTACTTGACAATTAAGGAGTCCTGGTGGTTACATACTTAGCCACTAACCACAAGGTCAGTGGTTCAAAAGCTCCAGCCACTCTGGAGGAGAAAGATGAGGCTGTCTGTTCCTGAAGCATCTGTAAACCTTTAAAGACTCACAGACTCAAAGGGATGGTTTTGCCCTATCTTATGAAGTTTCTATGAGTCAGAATTCACTTGATGGCCATGTGTATTTTTACACAACAAAACTGATTCTACATAAAATCTCTAGCTGTGTTTTATTATAGATACTATCAGAAGACATGTCAATACAACTTGTACATGAGCTTTTAAATACAGTATGTTAATGCAATTATAAATGTTTTTGTTTATCTTTAAAAACAGCACCTTTAGAAAGGAACTGGAAACACAGGGAATCCAGGAAAGATGATCCCAGTGGTGAGAGTGGGAGGGTGGGGATACAGGGAGGGTGGAGAGGAGGTGGGTTAGAAAGGGGGAACTGATTACAAGGATCTACATATAACCTCTTCCCTGAGAGATGGACAACAGAAAAGTGGGTGCAGGGAGATGTCGAACACTGTAAGATATGACATAATAATGATTTATAAATTACCAAGGGTTCATGAGGGAGGGGGAAGTGGACAGGGAGGTGAAAAATGAGGAGCTGATACCAAGGGCTCAAGTTGAAAGCAAATGTTTTGAGAATGACAAGGACAACAAATATACAAATGTGCTTGTCACAATGGATGGATGTATGGATTATGATAAGAGTTGTATGAGCCCCCCAATGAAATGGTTAAAAATAGAAAAGAAAAGAATGATGGAAATATATGAACTAATATGTCAGATATAGTTGATGTATGGATTGTAAAAAGAGTTGTAAGAGCCACCAATAAAATTATCTTAAAAAAACTTAAGAAACAAAAATCAGTGTCTTTCAATAATGGCACTTGCTTAGAGTTCTTAATAAGCAGGAATTGAGGGCTGAGCCCTGGTGGCGTAGTGGTTGTGTGCAGGACTGCGGCCCACTGGAATGGAGCTTCAATTCCAGCAGCGACTCCACAGGAGCAAAGGCTGGGGCTCCTACTCCGACCACCAGAGGGCAGTGATGCCCAAAAAACAAGACAAAACAAAAACAAAAAGAAAAAAGTAAGCAGCAATTGAAACGCCATAAATTTTATATAATTCTCCAAAATACAGTAATACTGGCAACAACTTCTGTGCTTCTTTGTAACTTGCTAAAATAAAGTGGTGCATGACTGAGATCACTTTTAAGACAATCCCTTTGTGGGATCTTCTAGAACCATTAACCAACTTCAGATTCTGAAGTTTGTGAATTTTTTAAAAAGAGGTTTATGCCTATGCTAAATGCTTAAAACTAGAGGCTCCTCAAGTAGAACACAAAAGGACTGCGTGAATAGATTTGCTTTACACCAAACAGAACACAACCCAGGTGATCAGTGTAAACAGCAAGGAGCCCCCTCCCATCAGAGTAATGGTGATGAGCTTTCCCTTCTGTTAAAAACATGCTGCTTGGGTGACTAAATTATCTGTACTCTGGCATATCACAGACACCTGGACGGCCACGTGAGTCTCATCATGAGAATTATTCAAAGTTTTATCTCCAAACATATGGCAATCTCTCTCTCCTGTCATCTTGAAGTAAGTGCACACCACCTAAATAGAATTAATGCCACGCCAGTTCCTTCTGGACCGTGGCCACGTGGGTGTGTCGAGCACTGCTCCTTGGGGTTGTCAGAGGCTGGTTGACAGAAGTCGGTTCCCAGGTGTTTTCCCCAAGATGTTTCTGGGTGTTTTCAAAAGGTCAGCCTCTTAGGAGCAGTTCAGTGCTTCATTGTTTATGCCGCTCTGAGATTTCCAAAGGCAAGTTCATACTTCTGCTTAACTTTCTACTTCCCAAAATGTGTGCAGCATGCTCCAACTTTGGACAACACATGTACAAACTTTGGAAAGTAATATTTGGGCAGCATGTTGTCAGGAGAGACTGGCCCCTGGAGAAGGGCAGCAGGCTAGTGAAGTAGAAGGGGTGAGAAAAAGCAGCAGTCCCTGGGTGCCTGCAGTGGCGACACAGTGACTGCAGCAACATGTCAGGGACAATGCTGACCTTTGCCCTTCCCCCCACCCCCCCACCCCCCAACCCCCGATCCCTGCCCCTGTTTGGTCATTGGAAAAACCCAGGAGAAAATTCTTGGCAGTGCTGCTTGTTTTTGGTTTGCTTTTTATTCTCTAAGAGGTATGGCTCAGATGAACCTCTTCAATTTTGAGGCGAGTTTGTGGCACCACCATGACCAGGGCATTTAAAACATGACACGCTGAATTGTGGTTATTATTTTCAAGTAGGTCTCTTAGGAACCACTTTGTGCTCATTTTAGGTGCCTATCGATCATGTTTCCAAAATGTGCTCCTCAAAGAAAGATTGGCAGCCTGAGGTAATGAGATGATCTATGTTAGAATTGCAGTTTTACCATTTAACACTGTACTCCCGGAAAATAACTTTCTGAACCTAAATGGCTTCATCTGTACAATGTTATGATCCTTTTACTGATGACCCAAAGGCACATTGGAAGGCTTAAATGAGCAAATAGCAATTTCCTACACAATTCCGAGTAGTACAAACCATTCACACCTTTAGATGCTAACTCAAAGCTTGAAGGTTCATGTCCACACAGAGGGTTCCCAGAAGACCCAAGGAACTATTTCCGAAAGGTCGCAGTGATTCAAACATGTTGGAGACCAACTCTCCTGTGCCTCCCATAGTGTCACCAACAGGTAGACCTGACTAGACAGCCACCGGCCACATGCCTACCACATGGGAAGCACTAGTGGTTGGGTCTTATGCCTAGGAAGCGTGTCATTCCATGTGTGCATTTTAGAAAGACGAGTTCGTTTTTTGTTGAGGAGCTGCTCCACATTTACTTGACTCACTGTTCCTGATTTTGATCACATTTCTATAACTGACTTTTTGTAATGTGCTTGCAGCTGCTTATTGAGCTGAATTATAGTTCCTAGGCATAGTTTTTATCTATTAAAATGTTAAAAAAAAA
>PVJH01015418.1:0-53572 GCA_004026705.1 Nesogale talazaci
CACTATAGTTCTGAACTTCAAAAAAGCTCTGAGACATGGGCAAGTCAAGTGTCATTTCCATAATACAGATGAAGAAATGGATTCCCAAGAATTGATTTGATTTGCCTGTGGTCTGACAGTTTTATCAGCTGTTAACACTGCAGGTACCCAAGACATCAACAGAGATGAGATTCTGAAGTCTGAATTCTAAAAGAAAAAAAAGATCCCTAGGGGATTCTTATATGTCCCCAAATTTGAGGACCAATTATGTTAGAAAGAGTGGAATAGGAATTAGAACTCATAGTCGCTCATTTATAATGTGGTGATCTTAGAGGATGTCACACACATTTAAACCAAACTCTCAGGTATCTGGGCACTTTTGTAAGACCCTGAACTGTTGGGAAGAAGCCCTGATGGGGTAGTGGGCTATACATGAGGCGACTAAGCTCAAGGTCAGCAGTTCAAAACCACTAGCTGCTCTTCAGGAGAAAGGCGATGCTTTCTGCTCCTGTAAATCAAGAGGTATGATCTACAAAACCCACAGTGCCGTGTAGCGTTGCCACGAGTCATAATGGAGTTGATGGTGTGAGTTTGATCTTTTGGTCCACACTTGTTTGTGGCGTCCCTGCATGGTACACATGTCTAGGGTGCGCAGCAGCAAACTGAAAAGTGAGAGGTTGAAGTTCACCCAAATGAACATTTGAAGAAAGGCCTGGTGATGCTTTCCAGGAAATCTGCCATTGAAAACCCTGTGGAGCACTGTTAGGCCTCTAATCCACCTCAGGTGGCTATATGTACTGGAATCTACTGGATTCTCGGCTACCTACCAGGTCGGGCCCCCATGCGTGTAAACCAGGGGAACCACATTCCATACCAATGGGCTGCTCTTGTAGATAATTTAGTAGTGAATTTTATGTAGTTAACTAAGTGGGTCTCCAGTGCTGTCTGGCCGGTTTTGTTTGTGTGTTTAAGCTGCGAGCATTGTTGTAAGGCATTTGATCTCCTCGGTGTTCTGCCACACTCCTTGGCCAACTGCTATCCTATTTTCCTTGCCTTATGCCTTCTAATGAAGAGAAAGAAAGAAAGGAAGAAAGGAAGAAAGAAAGAAAGGAAGAAAGAAAGAGGAAGTCTTTAAAGTCAGCAGCTATGGCTGGTTATTCAGTCACTAGAACCTCACATTCATTATGTTACCTGAGGAATCAGGGCAATATTAACTGCTAAGAAAGTCTCCTCTAAATTTACAGATAACTCCCAAAGTTTTCTTTCTCCTGCCAATCAACTCATCTGACCTCTAGATCTGGAAACTAAGCTGCATCTGAAAGAACTGTCTTTGGGGTGTCTTGGTGAGTCAAAATACTAAATTCATTGACTATCAAATTCATTATCTTCCTCCCACTCCACTTCTGTCTCCTCCTGGATACATTTTATGAACGGATGAGTACACCACCCATGATATCATCCTAGCCAGAAAGCTAGGTCTTGTCTCAGATAGAAACCTTTCTTACTTTGCATAGTCTAAATTCCCGAAAGCACCTAGTTTTCATTTTACTTCTTAAATCTTTCTCTAGTCCCTCCCTTCCTCTTCGTCTCAGCTATATCAGCTTCCCTCCATCCTTCATCAACTCTTCCATGTAGTTGTGTAATGGGTTCCATGCTCTTGGCTGGGTTCATTTCATCCCATTGTTTGCTTCTTAGCTGAAGCTTCAGCTTTATCAAGCCTCTACTTTTAATGCTGTATGCTTTTGCACATGCTTCTGTAAGTGAGGACTTAAAGCACTTGCTGATGAAGATCAAGGATTGCAACCTTCAGTATACATTGTGGCAGTTACCTAATCTGTCAATATATGAAGGGGTGTCAATCAAGTCATAGCCAATGAGGCCCCTGTGTGGGTATGCTCTTCCCCAGAGGATTCTGAGAACTCTTGTCTTTCTCTCTGGAAAGGGGTTACACTCTCTCTGCTTCGTCTCCCTGCTGGCAAGATGAAGGTATGCTGATGGAGCCAGGGTCCTTGAGCTGGAGGAGCCATGTGGAGAAATCTGTCTTGGGAGAAGGACAGTCAGAATGCTCCTTAGAGGCAAGCATGGCAGGAATTCATCTCACATACTTTGGACATGTTGTCAGGAGAGGCCAATCCCTAAAGAAGGACATCATGACTGGCAAAGCAGAGGAGCGTGAGACAAAGGGAAGCTGGATTGTCACAATGGTTGCAACCATGGGCTTAAAAATAAGGGCACTTGTGAGGATAGCACAGGGCCGGGTAGTGTTTGCTCTGTGGTATGCAGAGTCGCTATGAGCTGGCATCTCACACCAACACCAGAATTCCAGTTCCATGTTGCCTGTCTTATTCATAATTCTACTCAAGTGCTCCCTTCCCCGCGAAGCCCTTCCTGAGGGCTCTAGAGTGAGTGGTCTGTGCCCTCCTTTGAATTCCCAAACTTGGTTCTCACACCTTGCTCACTAGGTTTCATGTTGATAGTCCCTTCTTACTCATCAAAGCATGAGCTCCTTAAAAGAAGGAGCAGGGTTATCAGCATGTGAATCACTAACCCTTGGTACAGAACCTGAGCCATGGCTCAACTATCCATTCAAAGAATGTGAATATCCATCCGGCTAGATCTCTGGGTTCCAGAGAGAGAGCTGAGGATGGGCGGAATGAAAATGCAATGTAAAGAGTTTGCCATTCATTACCGATTAATTTGGTACAGATAATGCCTTGAAATGTGTGCTATCCCAACTATACAAATGTTGAAACCCAGACTCAATGACGTTAAACTGCTTTACTTGAGGTTGCATAGTTAGGCAATCATGGCGCTTGGAGCTGAGGCCTAGCCCCAGACTCAGTGCTCTTCTTCCATTTGATGCCAGCTCCTAACTCCTTCCCCTAGTCCAGGCAGAGATTTTAGCATGATCTCACACTCCATGTTTCATCTATTAAAGGAATAGTAGTTGTGCTCTGTGCAGTATGTAGTATCCAAAGATGTTCCCTGATGAGCCATGGCTGTTTATTGTTCTTTTCCCTTCCATCTGGAGTTCCTGGATTATGTGTGTGCTTAACATGCTTAGCAGATACTCAAAAGGTTAGAGGTTTGAGACTACTTAGAAAGTCGAAATATTTGGTGATGCACTTCCAAACATCAGCCATTGGCTCTACGAGGTCGTAGAGCACAGTTCTACTCTGACTCACATGGGATCACCATGTGTTGAAGTAACTTGATGGCATCTATTCTTCATAGACAGTAAAATGCAAGTTTAGGCCATAAGAAGGCTTGCAGTATCCATCTGGGACACTTGTTTTCGGGAAAGCCAGATGCTATGTAACAAGTCTAACTCTCCAGAAGCACCCGAAAGCCTGAGTTATTCATATGAAGAGAAAGAGGTGTTGGGTAAGCTCATGTCTTTTCTGGCCACTCCTCCAAAGACATCAAACATGTGAGTAAAGAATCCAGCTTGGATGTCCATTCCGCCACCATCTGACTGCATATTGCAACTGCATGTAGGACCCAAATGAAAACTGCCTAGCTGAGCCTAGTATTAGTCTCTCTTATACCATAGCAGATAAAAATTAATTGTTGCAAGGGGTGCCAAGCAATGAAGTCCCTGAGGAATAAAAAAAAAAGACTGTGGGATCAGGATGTGGCATCCCATCAGACCCCTCCCCCCCTCCCCCCAATCAGAAAACATTCCTAGAGGTCAACAAACAGACCTGGAACTATTTATAGACTTTTCTTTTATTGTTGTTTTCTTTTGTTGCTGTTTTGCTCTGCCTTGTTTTTGTACTTTGTATTGTCTCCTCATGTCTATGTACATAATATAGGCAGCTAAGCAGAGGAGAAAAAAATAGGACTGATGGTTCCCCTGGTGGGGTTGGGGAGGACACAAGAGAGGGGGGAGGCAGGGAAAGGACAAGAGAACAACAAGGGATCTAAAATTGATGGGGGGTTGAGCCCTGGTGGCAGAGTGGTTGTGTGAGGGACTGCGGCCCATTGGGTTGGCAGTTCAAATCCAGCAGCAGTTCTCCAGGAGCAAGGATGGGTCTCCTACTCCTGCCAGAGGGCAGTGAAGCCAAAAACAAAACAAACAAAATTAAAATCGATGCGGAGGAGGGTTTAGGATACCCCCTACTTAGTGGGCTTTGATTTAAGGCAATGTAGTTGACAGGAATTACTAAAACCCGAAGAAAGGCCGAATAGGATAGTAGACAAAAGGAAAGTAAAAGGAAATAGAGGAAAGTACTAGGAGGCAAAGACATTATAGAGGTCTAAATACAGGCATGTACATATGTAAATATATTTTTATATAATGATAGGAAAATAGATCTATGTGCTTATATTTATATGTTAAGTATTAGGGTAGCAGATGGACATTGGGCCTCTACTCAAATGCTCCCTCAATGCAAGAACACTTTATTCTAATAACCCATCATGTCACCTTCCTGACATGATCACTGAAAACAAAGTGGGTACCTAAGCAAATGTGGTGTAGAAGGTTGATGATGCCCAGCTTAGGAACCAGTGAGTCAGTTCAGACTTCGTACAACAGAACCAAATGCTTCACAGTTCCGCATCATCCCTATTATTGTTATGTTTGAGTCCACCGTTGCAGTCACTGTGTTAATTCCAAGTCATGGCGACCCTCTAAACAGGTTTCCAAGTTTGGAAATCTTCATGGGGTTTTCCCCCCAAAGAGTGGGTAGTATGCTTGAATTACTGGCCTTGTGGTTAGAAGCCCAAAGCTATCCCACAATACCGCCAGGACTCCTCTTAAAATAATAACTTAATATTTATAAGCTTTTTTATCTCCCTATTCCCTCCTTATTTTTACAAGTTCAGTCTGTACTATAAGGGGATTTCTAGCTTTGCCCTTGACAAAGTTTATGGCCGTTGACAAGACCCTTTATAGTGTCATTGAATTGTCCTTGCCTCAGTTTTAAAATGAAGAGTTGGGCTAGTTAATCACTAAAGTCCATTCCAGGTCCAAAATTCTATCATTATATCCTTCTAAGTATTAGAGAAAAATGGAGTCCTTGTCTGACAAATTCTAACTTGTGGGAAAAATTTTACAGGCACAAGAATTTTAAGTGAAGCAGTGAATGCCAGGCAAGTGCTGACTCAGCGCACGAGGGCACAATGCCTTTGCTCAGGAAAAACAAAGCACAAGTGAAGAGCATGCAGCTATAAATCCCAACTTTTAGTTTCTCCATGAAGCAAAGTCCAAAGACGGTTGTATGTAACAAAAGAGAGGAGAGCAGATTCTTTCTTCTCCCTTTAAAATTGGTTACTCAAGGCTGTGGGTGACTTGAGGTCCTTTGGCAGACTACTCAGATTTGCATAGTTGAGTCAGTCTCCGGAAGGTCCCTGCACACAAATGCTAAGTTTAGGGTCAGCTAACTGGATGATTCCTAGAGGAAATAAACTCTAGCCTGAGAACAACAGCTGAAGTAAAATCCCATAAGCCAGGAAAACAGTCACACAATCACAGTAACAGGTGGTTGGTTTCAAAACAAATTTCCAGGTCTGACTTGGCTAGCACCTGCCCTACAGCCAGAGCCGACAGTGTAACTCTGTCTGGGTCCAAACTAGGTCATCCCTGCCATGATAGGAGGGGGATTAATTACCTTTATTAGTAGAGCTAAGTGTTTGGGAGTTTAGATGACTGTTTCTCTGTAGTTGTAACTCTTGTGTTCCTTCTCAGAAAAGGGAGAGGGAATGAGAGCATTTGTGAACCAGAAGGGACCTTGGAAATTTAACTACTTCAACCCCATTGGTAACTGAGAAAATGCCGAACCCAGTCAAATTAAGCAGAGTCGTGCTCACAGTCATCTGACCTCAGGAAGCAGGGCATTTCCTCTTATTTTATTCTGAGAAATTTCAATCACACAGCAAAGTTGAGAGGATCTTTATAGGAAACACACATGTACTTCTTAAATGCTCATTGCATAAGTCCATTATAAGCTATCAAACTGTCCATTTGCAGTACTGTTGTGACTTGTATGGTGCTGATGCTGGAAGCTATGTTACCCATATACCAGCAGAGTTAGCCATAGTCGACAGATTTCAGTGCAGTACCCAGACTAAAAGAGGCTAGGAAGAAAGTCCTGGTGATTTATTTTCCCCAAAATGCTGTTGTTAGCCACCATTGAGTTGGTTCTGAATCATAGCTACTCTCTAGGTCACAGAATCACAGAACGAAACACCACCCTCAGAACAGTTCTTAAGGTCAAGCCCATTGTTGTAGCCACTGTGTCAATCTATCTTATCCAGGGTCTTCCTCAGGATGTCCTTTTCCAGGGAATGGTGTCTTCTGACAGCATGTCCAACGATGTGAGATGAAGTCTTGTCATCCTCACCTGTGAGGAGCACTCTGGTTGTACTTCTTCCAACACAGATCTGCTTGTTCCTTTGGCAACCCATGGTGCTTCCAGGATTCTTTGCCAGCACCATAATTCAAAAGCACTCAAAGAAAACCCTGTGGAACACAACAGAGTATGGTTCTGTTGTATTAGAGCTTACATGCTAAAGACCTTTGTGGTAGGTGGTGTCTACAGTGCAAGCCCTAACTCCATTTTGAGGCTTTATCTAAGTTCACACCCACTGAATTCTTTGTGTCATTTCAACAATGCGGCTATGCCTACACCAGCCTGGGGATGCTCACATAACAGCAATTTGACTTTCACTGATGTCTAGTCGATTTGGACTCAGTGCTCATAAGAGCAGAGTGGAACAGTCCCTTTGGGTTTCTGAGAAAGTGACTCTACGGGAGTAGACAGTCTCATCTCTGTCACATGGAGTGATCGATGGATTCGAACTGCTGATCATGTGGTTAACAGCTCTGTGTATAAACTTCTACACTTTTATGGCTCATTAATTTTCCCCTCGGAGAGACAGTTATTTAAAGTACATTAAATGCAGTGTAATTTCAAATCCAGTGAGGGGTAGTTTGCCATCAGATTTACTTAAATAACACAAGGATTTGCCTGGGTTTCTCTGCTAACCACAAAGTCAGTAGTTTGTAACCAACAAGTCACTCCTTGGCAAAAAGACCAAGTTTTCTACTCTTGTAAAGAGCTACAGTTGGGACTGAGCCCCGGTCGCGTAGTGGTTGAGTGCAGTACTGTAGGCCAATGGTTGGTGGTTCAAATCCAGCAGCAGCTCTCCAGGAGCAAGGCTGGGCCTCCCACTCCCAACAGAGGGCAGTGTTGCTCCCCCCCCAAAAAAACCCCAAAAAACAAAAAAAGCGTTACAGTCAAGGCAATGAGTGAGTCTCAGCCTTTTGGTTAAAATCAAATGTAGTGTATGTTGTGTCCTGTATGATTTACCAAGAACTCACTTAAAACTTCACTGCTATTGAGTTGATTCTGACTCGTAGCTACTCTATAAAACAGGGGAGAACTGCTCCTGTGGGTTTCTGAGACTCTTAATTCTTTAGGGGAGTAGAAAGCCTCATCTTTCTCCTAAGGAATGGCCAGTGGGTTTTGAACTACTAGCCTTGCAGTTAGCGGTCCCAAACCAGAACAGCTGCATGTTATCAACTCTAAGCTGAAAGTTGATGTCCTTGTGATGATGAGTCAGGGCCATGTGTGTATATATGGTCATGAGTCCTTCTCCTGCCACCACATGGCATGGTGACTGATGATCCAGAACCAACTCCTGTAAGCTTTGGTCTTTTCTCCATTTCCAGAAGTCCCGTCTTAGACAGTGATGGATTATACCTGTCACCAGTCACGATTGTGCATGGATTTTGTTTGTTTCTATCATGTATATAAAAGCCATGCCTGGGCTGAGCCCCGGTGGCGTAGTGGTTGTGCGCGGGACTGTGGCCCACTGGGATGGAGGTTCAATTCCCGCTCACAGGAGCAAAGGCTGGGCCTCCTACTCCCACCACCAGGGCAGTGATGCCTAAAAAAAAAAAAAAAAAAAAAAAAAAGCCATGCCTGTGGGCTGAGCCCTGGTGGCATAGAGGTGGTGTGCGGGACTATGGCCCACAGAGCTGACGATTCAAATCCAGCAGTAGCTCATCAGGAGCAAGGCTGGACTTCCTACTCCCACCAGGGCAGTGATGCCACACACACACACACACACACACACACACACACACACATACCATGCCTGTGAGGGGTGGGCTTCATCAGACTCTTGGTGAGCTTCCCTCCGCCATATGATTGTTTGTTTTGTTTTTGTCTGTCTACGGCTGACTACTTTGTTGACCAGCTGTTTCAAACCCAAACCTTCCTATGCAGCTGCTTCCTAGAAAGACTGATACTGCTTTCAGGTTTACAAACCACAGAAGCCCATGTGTGCAGCACACAATGCACAATATTGTACTGGAAGATGAACCCTGGTGGGTTAGAGCTCAAGGTACAGAGCAACAAAGAAAAGGGCCAGTGAATAGCAGCCATCAAGATGATGGTGCAGGACACAGAAACATTGCATCCTGCTATATGTGGGGCTGCTAACTCCAAGGCCAGGAGTGTGAAGCCACCAGCCATTCCTTGGGAGAAAGATGGCTCATTCTACTTCTATAAAGAGTTGCAGTCTTGGAAACTTATAGGGAGTTTTCTACAAGGTGGGGGGTGGGGGGGCTATGGGTTGGCATTGACTTCATGACTGTGAGTTTGCTTTGTTTTTCTTGGATGGTTCTGTGAGGTACATGTTAGACTGCAAACTGCAAGGTTGTTGGTTCAAAACCTATCCGCTACTCCCTGGGAAAAAGATAGGCTATTTGCTCCCTAGATTTATAGCTTCAGAAACCCTAGTCTGGGTTTGTATGTGTGTGTATCTCTGTATTCTCCATTTATCTATCCCACTATCCATCCTTCCATGTTTTTTTTTAAATTTGTTTAAAGTAAATTTCAAACGTCCATCCTCTTTTTCTTTAAGCAGTGGAATATTTGATCATTATCTGCCTAGTTGAGAAGTCCTGGGCACACTATGGGTTAGGCATTGGGTGTCATAAGGTCATTGCTTCAAAAGTGTTCCTTGGGAGAAAGAGGAGATTGCCTGGTCTCATAACTAGAGAAGGCCACTATGGACTTGGGAGAGGAGCCCCTTCTTCCCCTTCCTCTGTTGAAGTCCTCCATTTCTTCAAGAGGGATCCTAGTTACTCCAAGGACATAGATCTCACATAGTCCTGTTTTGTTCATATTTTTAATGCTTTTATGTTCCACATATTCTTTTTTCTTTAAAACTAGTCGCTGAAAAAAATCATTAATGCCATGTTCTCATCAATGTCTTCTGAAAACTGAATTTTGGTTGGCAGCTCAGCACTCGACCCACCCTGCCACCAGGGCTGGGAGGCTGGAATCCTGAATTTTAATTACTTTCATTTGATGGCTTTGTTTCCTTGTTTTCATTTGAATACCTACAGCCCTTTGTTGCTACTCCTCTTATGTCATGATACTGTTATAATTGCCATGTGTTTGTTTTAGTGCCGGCCACTTCTGTCACAACTAGTGCTTCTAATCAAAACAAAACACAGAAGCAAAACAAAACAATCCCCAGTGGCCTTTGAGTTGACGCCAATTCCCAGTCACCCTACGTGTATGAGAGCAGAGCTGTGCTCCATGGAGCTTTCAATGGCTGCTTTTTGGGAAGGTCTTTCTTCCTATGTGCCTCCGCATGAAGTCGACCTTCAAGCCCTTTAGTTAACAGCAAAGCAGGTTAACTATTTGTACATCCCGTGGACTTCACTGTAGCTTAGAAACCGAAACCCACAGTGACCGAGATGATTTCAATTCATAGAGACCCTGTATAGAATTTTCTAAACTATCAATCTCTACGAGAGCAGGCAGCCGCATCTCTCTCCCAAAGAGTTGCTAGAGGGTTTGAAGTGCTGACTCTGGAGTTAGCCGCTCACCACCAGGGCTCCTTACGGTTGATTCACGTGTGGACCAAGACTGTCCTCTTTTAACTCATCTTGCATATTCCATACTTCTTGTACAGATGTAATGTTGGATACTAAGTAACTTTAAACTTCAAAGTGTAATTCCTCAAAAGAAAAAAAATACGTTCAGGCAGCTTTCCGAAAATAAGATCATAAGGTTTACTTGTACCAGAGTTTTTTTTAAAATGTATAGATTCTGAAGCCACCACTCTCAAAACGTTGATCCAGTAGGTTTAGGGTGGAGCTGAGGAAGTTGCAGCACTTGTTGCCCCTGGTGATTCAGATATCAGAATCAGGGCGTGCAAGCGATTCAGATATCAGAATCAGGGAGTGTAAGATCTCACTTGGTGCAATGTGCTCTGGAGAAGTATGTTTATGCTGGATCTTTCATCATGTTGAATCTACCAACCCTAGTCTGTGAGACCCTTCAGTGGATCCTGGATAGAGGTGTGCCAAGGTGCCTGTCATGGCCGCCATGACAGTGCTGTTGTGGGCACCACCACTCACTGCATCGTGGGCTGCCAGTCACCACTTCTGCTGTTGCCACCATCCTCTAAGTTTCCCTTTGTCATTTCCCTCTTGCTGCCACCAACTGCCACTGCCCTTCCTGGCCCTCTGCTTCTGAGGCTGAGTCAGATTCCGTGTTAAGCATTGAAAGAAGCAGCAGCTACTTTGGAAGGCACAATGACGGTATTCCTATTAACAGTAACACTCCCATGAGTGGGAGTAAGGGAGCACACCTACTTCTACCCTGGCTTCCAGATATGCTCTGCAAACCTGGTGGTAACATTGGCCCACAGTTTGATTGCTGCCTTTGATTTTGCAATGAGTGGAAACTCAAGTTGAGGGATAAGCCTTTTGCCCAAACATTAAGGCCCATCACAAAGCATCAAGCAGTGGAGACAGGGGCTGAGAGCATGTGGTTGGCTCCCTCATCGCGACCAACCAGCTCTTGGTTCTCTTTTCTTGGCCAAGCATCTCTGCTGATTCTAATCAGCATTGCTATCAACTTGATTCAAATCACAGTGCCCTGAATCTATAGGGATCAATATGTTGTGCGTGTCTTAGGAATATGGGTGTCCAGAATATTTATAACGCAAAATATGTCAGGTTATGCTATATAAAATGACTCTTTGTTTCATAATATTTCTTACTGACACTATTTTGATAAATATTAGCATATAAAAACAAAGCAAGCAAACAGAAAAAGCCTATTGAGTCCAGAGAGCTTTGAGCCTTAATAGTTGTTTTTTTTAATAGAGATCCTGAAATTTACCATCATCATTTGCGAGCATCATCTTGGTAAATTCGGGATCTATTAAGAAAAGCATCTATTAAGGCCCCAGACTGTGTCCTTTAAGAGCGTTTGTTTTGTTTTTATATGCTAACATTTACCAAAATGGTGATAGTGAAAATCATGGGCCAAAGAGTTGTTTCATAAAGCAAAACCTGGTTTGTACTTTGTGTTAAGCATTCTGGAGATTCGTTTCTCTCAGACACTCACAGCATTGCTGCCTTTAGCTCAATCTCACATGCCACAGGCATCAGATTCATCTGGCAAACGAGACGTGTTGCTGCTGCACTGATTGTGACTCTTGGTGGCCCTGGGTGTCACAGAGTAGAAGTGGCCATAGGATTTTCTTGGTTATGAACCTTAGGAAACAGATGGGGAGGGCTTTCTTCCTAGGGGCCACTGGCTGGGCTTGAACCACCAAGCTTTCGGTGAATAGTCGAGCTTGCATGTTCAAACCACCAAGCGGCCTCAGTTCACCTGGAAACTGCACTGGAGCATTGCTCTTTGGGTCCCAGCCACAGAGCTTCTGGGGTTGTTTTTGTTTTGTTTTGTTTTGTCCGGTGAGAAGGGTCTGATGGATAGTTTACATTTTTTTTGGATACTTTGCATTTTTAACAAAAGTTGTCAAGCGATGCTGGGTCTGCTCATGAAGGAGCCAAACTCTGAGACCCATTGGACTAAGAGGCCATAGATGGGAGAATGCATTAGATTACCTGCCAATCTATGTGCTTGTCTTCTTTTCTCATAATGGCATATGGCAGTGCTTTGCATCTGGACTGTCCATTAGAATCATCTTCAAAGCTCCAGAAAACCTGCACATGTGATTCACACCCATCTTAGATGCAGTCAATTTGCACTTCTGGAAGTGGGCTTCTTATGTATTTTAAAAAGATCCCTAGGCAATTCTAATTGGCAGCTGGGGTTGAGAGCTATCAGCCTATAGCAAACTTTAGCCCTGTTTTATGCTAGCTTAATGCTTATTTGACAAATATTTATTGATCGCTGAAAATGTGACCCAGAAAATGATAAAGTATCTAAGAAATGGTCCCTGACCTCAAGCAGAGATATATCACACATGCAAACGTTTCAACCCAAGGCTGGGGTGTAGTGGGAGCTAATTAAAAGAACAACCCATTACTGACAGCAGAATGAGGCGAGATGGCCAAGGCGAACCAATTCCTTATTTGATCTTCACTTTGTATGTGATACATTCTATATGCCTCTGCCACTCATGAAACATATCCCTTTGGTGGGGGAAATTGCTCATTTATTGGTTCATTGAGGATGCTCCCACTGATTCACCATGGTGAGTGTGATGGAACCATGGAAATGATGGACCATTAAATCAATAGCTAGTCAGCTGGTCACTATTTCTTGGCTAAGTATGCTATTAAGGTTCCATTTTTAAAGCCCCATGCTTAGGATAGCTGAATCTTTTCATTGGAGAAGTAAAGCATGAATTATGTTTAAAACCTCAAACTGAGGTTTTTAATAAACATCCCTTCAACATGTAAAAGGAATTCATTTATGAATTTAAAAAAATCCCCCCCAAGTGAAACCCTAGTTAATTTACTTTAAGAAATAGGTATTTATTTGACCTGCTAGAATACAAAGCTATTTAATGATTCAAGACTAGTTAACTCATGAAGGCAAGCATTTTTAGAAAGAAGGAAATATCTTTTTAGGATGTTACTTATGACCAACAGACATTATTTAATTTTTTGTATAATTGGAGCATATGGATACATTTGAGAATTTGTTTTCATATTGAGAGTTTTCCTAAGGATAAGAGGTCACAATGAAAAGGAAAGATGGTGATTTTAAGACAAGGGAATGCATAGCTTTTAAACCGTTGAATTCGTTTCAGTTAAAAAATACTGATGGCAATGTAAAAAATACTGATGGCTACAGGAGATACACTTGAAAAAGACAAAGGTAACCTGCTTTCAAGTGAATTTATGATCTAGCAGAAGGGAAAGAAAAGCACATCCTTAAAGCAAAATATGATACATGCCTTCGGAGAAGAATACATTTTAATGAGGCTTCAAAGGACTGGGAGAAGAGGAGGTCAAGGTTCAAAGAGCCTAAGATGAGGCGGAGAGCTGGGTTCTGGTACAATGCATTACTGCACCGCCAATTTTCAGAGGCCAGCTGTTCCCAGTCAAAACGAAGACAAGAATGGATGCAATCAATGGGAAAAGCAGGCAGCCTCCCTCTCTTTTCCTGGAGATGTAGCTCCCAGATCAATAATTTTACAATCTCATCTCAGGAAGGAAAATGAAAACGAATCAGATGCATTCTTTTCAGTTTGCCTCTTAATGGTAAAATCCAGTTTTAAGGATTTAATATTTGGATGGTACGCCTGCTAGGATTTGATGGTGATGATCATGATAATAATAATAATAATAATTATAAAATCTAGCATCCTATTAATCCAAGGAATGAAAATTAGAACCACAGTACAGGGACTGATTGGGAATCTATCATATTGCCAGAGCTTTGAAAACAGTTACTGAGTGTTGGAGAGGTTAGGAGGTGAGGCCACTCTTCTGCCTGCCAAATACCCTTGACTCACCATAGTTGAAGGGCAATAGGCATTTTATTTAAGGTCCATTTATTTTCCTAGAAATAAACTTCAAAGAAAGAATAAGGATGTGTGCATAATTGCATGCCTCAGCTGTGCTTCTTATTGGGAAAAACCAGTAGAGAAATGCATGCACAATCATAGGTTACTGAACAAGATAGATATTATGGCAGGAAGGGCACAGTGAGGGTGCACCATTCCTATAAACCCTCCCAGGTGCTCTAGTAAAATTTCCCAGGCTATTTTAGGGACCTCAGTCTCTTCTTCCCAATGTCAATCCTCTGCCCTCCATATCCTTTTCTTCAGATAGTCTGCAGTCTCGTACAGCAGTTCTGTGCTCTGCACCGACTCTCACTTTGTTAACTCCTGACATTCACAATTGCCTTTCCTGCTTCTGAATGTGTTCATTCCCTTGAGCCCTAAGGTCTTCCTTGCTTGAAGCCACTTCCTTGACGTCCTCCCTCATTGCCTCAGAAAGGTTTATCCCATTCCTTTCTCTGTCACCTCCTAGCAACTTGCTTATCTTCTATGGCCCATCTCACTCTTTGTCCTGTATCAAAATGATTATGTGAGAAAACATAGAATCCTGTATTTTCCCCATCAGATTTTGAGCAAGCTTTGGGCAGGGGTCAATCTTGTTTGGAGTGGCATCCTCCATCATGGAGAGGCTGGCTGGGTAAATGGTTGTTGAGTGATTGAGTGAGGGGGTGCATCAAATGCTCATGTTCTCAAAGGACTTGGAATGGTGCTGGAGGTGCTCTGTGGCGGCTCCCTGTTGTGAGGCCTGGGGACTTCAGCTCAAAGCTCCTGTCCTGGCCCTAGCAATGGGAATGAAGGAACCCAGGGTGGAGAGGAGGAGAAGGAACCCAGGCTCTGAGAGGGGAGACAGGATGATAGGAGGGGAGACCGCAGTCTTCTGAAATAAAAGAGGGAGAGGTGAGAATCTTAACCAAGAAGAAGAATCAAACCTTTGTAAAGAAAGTGAACTCTGATAAGTTTTCAGTCTTTTTTTTTTAACCATCCCAGAACATCTGTTTTAATCAACATAATCTTCAGAGAGCACATTTGTCAAGCACATGAAGAAACACAAATTATCCAGATAATTGAGGGGTGTAGGTGGGGGGGGGGGAGCGGGATAAAAATAAAACCATTTTCAGTTGAGAAAGAGGAATGTGAAAGGGTTTTAATGATGCACCCTGATGATGTATATTTTGTATAAACTCCATTCATGCTGATGGTGCAAATGCCATGCCTCTATCACGGAGGGAGTTGATTCACTGAGATGCGGAACTATTGTTCAACGCAGTCCACTCAGTCTTTTCTCTGCCCACCTAGTGCAGCCACTGCCTACAGGCCCTAGTAGACGCAGCTTCTCACCTACTGGTGTTCATGGACTGTCATAAACCCTTTACTTCCTGGAGAATGGGACTAAGGATAGCACAATAGGTTAACACAGCCAGTTAATACCAAACTAGGAACTGTGGTCTCCTTGCTGACAGGGCCAGGCATTTGGGTGGTCAGTATTGGCAGGTAGTTCCATGGTTAAATTCGCACAAAAAATGCATCAAATCACCATGCGCCACAGACTCCATCCCAACTCCTGGTAATATATCCCCTCACTGTCAGAGTTGAATTGTACTCCACAGAATTTTCCTGGCTGGAATCTTTCTGATGCAGGTCATCAGCTCTTCCTTTGGGGGTGCCTGGGTTGGGGAGTTGGAGCCTCTAATATTTTGCTTAGCAGTCCATTGCTTCATTG
Organism: Nesogale talazaci; assembly: GCA_004026705.1. Lineage (NCBI taxonomy): Eukaryota > Metazoa > Chordata > Mammalia > Afrosoricida > Tenrecidae > Nesogale > Nesogale talazaci. The sequence goes on from PVJH01015418.1 coordinate 15,497, forward strand.
TTTGCATCATCCAAGGATAGCGTGTGTGTGTGTGTGTGTGTGTGTGTGTGTAGGTATTCTTGTGAGAGTTGGGATTTGATGAGACTGCCTTGTTTCTCTAACAGGAACCCTGGGAGCCCAGAGGTTATACATTAGATTATTAACTATAAGTTCAGCAGTTCCAAACTACCAGTCACTTGGTGGGAGAAAGATGAGGCTTTCTATTCCCAAAAAGATTGCTGCGACCATGAGATGTGGAAGAACTAGATAGCAGGTGTCAAGGAACAAAAATCACATTGTGTGCACACCCTCCCGACATGATCACTGAAGCCAGAAGAAAGCAGGTGCAGACAGAGGAGAAATCCAATGACACCCAGCTACCAAAGGATAAAGTACTTGGGATTGCGAAGGCTTGAGGGTGAACAAGTGGCTGTCTATCCCAGAAGCAGCAAAGTCCACATGGAAGAAACACACTAGCATGTGTGGTCATGGGGGACCAAAGGGAGCAGATAACAAGCATCAAAGGACAAGAATCACATCAATACGAATGGGGGAGGGGAGAGCAGAGTGGGGACCCAAGGCCCACCTGTGGTTAATTGAGCACCCTTTCAGAGGGGAATGATGGGAGGAGACAGGCCAGTGAGGTGCAGTGAGGTGGCGATGAAGCATACAACTTTCCTCTAGTTCCTGAAGGCTTCCTTTCCCCAACTGTCTTGGTCCCAGTTCTACCTTACAAATCCAGCTGGACTGGAGAAGGTACACTTGTGGAGATGGGAAATGGAAATGTGGGGATCCCAGGACAGATGAACCCCTTGGGGCCAGTAGTAGGAGTGGAGCTACTGGATGGGTAGAAGAAAAGTGGGGTAGAGAGGGTGAGCCTAATATGGGAATCTACACTTAACCCCCTACCGGGAGGACAGACATTGGTGAAGGGGGCAAGGGGAGACATTGGGTAGTGTAAGTTATGACAAAGCATTAATAATTTATAGAGTATTGAGGGTTGGTGGGGGAGTGGGGAGCAAAGATGGTGGGGAAAAATGAGAAGCTGATGTTAAGGGCTCAAGTGGAAAAGTGGAGATTCAGAGAATAATGACAGCAGCAGGTATATGAAGAAGAGTGGCACAATATATGTATTTATGTATTGTGAAAAATGGTGTATGAGTTCCCAATAAAATGATTAAAAAAAAAAGAAGGGGCTGAGCCCCTGTGGCGTAGTGGTTTTGTGCAGGACTGCAGCCCAATGAGTTGGCCGTTCAAATCCAGCAGCAGCTCTCCAGGAGCAAGGCTGGGCCTCCTACTCCCACCAGAGGACAGTGATCCCCCCCCCCCAAAAAAAAAAGATTGCCATCTCAAGCACCCACAGGGGCAGTTCTACACTGTCCTGTGGGGTCGCCAGGAGCCAGGGTCTCCTGGATGGCAGGCAGTTTGGCTTGGGCTTGCCTTGCTTTTCTGGGTTTCACAGGTTTTCTACTTGTGGCTTAGTGCAGTCTTAGCACTTTGCTGTCACTTCTAGTGGGAAAAATTTGAGTTCTCCATCATAGTATATGGTCTTGACTCTGCATATTGATATACACGCACATATGTATGTGTGTGTGTTTGTATTCAAATTTGGGGGGAAGGAAGCTATTACTTTTTTTTAAGCTCTTCCCTGTGGCCAAATTTCACCTTAGTAACAACAGAACTAGCTCTTCACCGAAGGTCCGTTCCCTATGCCAATCAGTGGTGATTTGCCCCTGTGAATGTGAACGACTGGCCTTCAGAGCTGGGTGATCATAACCTAGGAGGGCTGGAACTCCTTTGCATTCCCACAGGCTGCATCCACAGAGTGGTGTTCTTGCCCAGAAAGGAAGCATTTGCCCCGGTGTGGAAGGAAGTGGAATAAATAGAACTGGAAATGGCAAGGTCACCTTTAATATCATATCAACTGCCTCTTAACAAGCTTCACAATTGCTTTGTTTCTTCCTCCCCAAGTGCGATAGGAAGCCAAAGAAAGCTCTTAGAGCGCACATAGGCAGGGAGGAAGCTCCCAGAACCCAGAGGAAGGGGGAGGTTGCGGCTGCCACAGGGGCTGTCAGGCACGCCACGGTGACAATAGTATTATGGCATGGTAGCCAGAAGGGAAAACTGCTTGTTTTTAAAGGAAGGCATTATATTGTCCTAAATTCCTGTGTATAAAGCGTGGGATAAACAAGTTTCGGTCGCAATAGTCAAGCTGAGGGTGTGCTGGAGATGGACTCTGCTTCTCACTTGACTTCTCCCTATTCACTTTAAGTTCCCCGGTGGTTGCTTAGAACAAAAATCAGCCCTGTTTGAAAAGCCCTTCACCCCACAACCCTGTTCTTTGACATTCCAAACACATTCCAGTCGGGGCTGTCTTTCCTTCTTTTTCTCTCTCTGTTTTTTAAAAAGTTTTATTGATACTTCAACCATTAGGACATAATTGTTCAATCATATCAGGAAGAGCTATACAATCACCACACCAATCAATTTTAAGATATTTTCTTCTTCCTTGTACTCAATGTTATTTGCGTAATTATAATTTCTTTTTAATTGTGGCAAAAACATACACAACAAAATATTCTCCAGTTCAACAACTTCTACATGTCTAATACAGTGTCACTGATTATACTCTTCCTATACATTGTACTCCCATGACTGGTATCCTTTTCCAAATTATCCACATTACATTCCCATTCACTGTTCTTCCCCAACACCGGAATGCAAACACATCAGCTTTTCTTGGGTCTTTTCCTTATTAATCGTTCAGTTTTCACATGCATTAAAATACCATGATTGAAAATACCATGACTTGGATCAGGCGCACTTTAGTTCTCAGAGTGACATCTGAGCTTTCGAACCCATTAGAGAATCTTTCTCAGATTCTTAGCTCAATAGCTCATCTTGTAAGGCGGCTTATGTGAGCACCGCTGTCATTTGCAAATAAAAGCGGATCCACTTAGACTGGGCCTCACGTCTCAGAGAGGTAACTCTGGTGGAAAAGCAGGTAATCAAAAGAACATAAAACAACCCAACAAAATCAAGAGGGTGTTTTGTAAATAGTTCCTCATGCCTCTGTCTTGATTTTCCACATTTGGCAAAAGCATTTAAGAAAACTCCCTGCTTACTGATTTGAAAACACCATAGTTACAGCTATGATGGCTGTAACTTCAAAAAGTGTGGTTAAAAAATGCAAGAAAGATATCATCATTATCTGTAAGGGATAGAAAGGGCAACCTCAGGAGCAGTCTCTGTTTAACCTGAATTTTGGCTACTTCATAAAATAACCCTTTAGAATATCATGCCTCAATAAAAAATCATGACAGCTTTCTTAAGCACATGGACAAAACTTGAGAACATTATGCTTAGCAAACTTAGTCAGTCTTATAAAGATAAATATTTAATAACATTATTATTATAAGAAAAAAGTTATGTTGGTTTAGCATCCAAAGACAAGCCTTTGAAGATTCTGAGGAGGCCAGGGATAGGGACTGGAAGGGGCAGAGGGGAAGGGTTGGAAATGCTCGAAGGCGGGAGGATGAATGAGAGGGGAAAAAAGAAAGCAAGAAAGAGAACCATGTTTATGGGTGGGTGGCATTAATGGGATCTTATTACTAATTTCCTTTGTTGAGATGGACTGTGTAACTACATACAATATTCTTCATTAAAAAAGCAAATAAATGAAAAACCAAACCAGAAATGAGAGTGAAGGCTCACAGCCTTACAAAATACAAAAATCCTCTACTTTCCTTACTTCTCAGACTTAAATTCTGATCTGAGTGGCTAATTGAAAAAAAAAAAGGAAGAAAAGTGAAAGGAAAATGGACTTGCAGTCGTTAGTGACAGGCATGTTATTTCAAACATGAAAAACAGAAACAAAAAGTCCCTCCAGAGTCGGAGTTGCAGCGTTGCAGATAATGGGCCCACGATGAGCTCTAGATGGGATGAGGATAAACATTTTGATCTCTGGAAGACACAAGGTACAGAGATTCTGATCAAACCGAATGCAACCAATGCCCATTCACAGTGGGCCATAGCTCAGAGTAGAACTGCCCCGAAGTGCTTACAGAAGAGACTGTCTCCCAGGCAGCGAGAGTGGATTTGAATTGCTGACTCTTGGGCTAGCAACGCTGAGCTTAAGCATGGTGCCACAAGGGCTCCTCTGACCTCTGGCAGGTGTCTTCACTTCAGTGTCTGGGGAACAGCCATGAAGACACCTGTCTAGAAATGCCAACAGAAGTACAGTATTAAAATGCTAGGCTAGAATGCACCTCACCAGACGAATCATCTGAATGCCTCCTGCATCGTTATTGCAAGAAGACAGTTGTGAGCTTGCCTGCACACCAGCTCCCCCCACCCTCCCCAAGTATGAAAGGTGAAGGGTCAGGTGTGGAGAGGTTGTGTTCTCTGTTTTGTCCTCTGGCCACCTAGAGTAGCAAGGCTAAGCTTCATGTAGCTACAAGAAGTCTCATACCCCATTCTTACTTGAATTTGTTTTCACCTTTTCTAAGATGTGATGTGGCGATCATGTACTCTGTCAATTTCATGATTGAGATCTAGGGGTGGAGTCTAGCCTGTTAATCTGGAGAGAGCCCATGAGGCCTCTGTATGGGCATGGCTTGCTCCTGAGAATTCTGGGAAGGTTCATGGTATTTTCCAATTGGAGAAGAGAGACTTGACTCAGTCTCCAAGACAACAAACCACTGACAAGACAAGATGGCAGGGTCTAAGGAACTGCAGGAGTCAGAGGAGAAGTCACATGACCTCACCCTGATGGAACCAGACCTCTGAAGCTGGAGAAGCCACCTGGAGACCCCTGCCAGTGCTCAGATGCTTCTTAGGGAGACCCTTGCCAGCACCAGGATGCTTCGACTGCACATGCTTTGTGAGTCAGAAGAAGACTTTATAGACTGGTATCGAATATATGGGCTAATGTTTGATTTATGACCTTGGACTGTACTGGGTTGGGATGCTTTCTCAATGTTCCATTCCTCTTTTTAATTTTTTTTGGGGGGGCATCACTGTCCTGGTGGAAGTAGGAAGCCCAGTCTTGCTCCTGGAAAGCTGCTGCTGGATTTGAACCGTCAACCCTATGGGCCGCAGTCTCACACACAACCACTACGCCACCAGGGCTCAGCCATTCCATTCCTCTTGTATATAAATCTTTCCCTTATATCCATATGTGTGTCTATGAATTAGTTTCTCTAGTCTACCCAGACTAACACACGTGAGCACACCCTTTCCAGAATGAGAGACTTGGTCTACGTTTCAAACAGACATTCCCTATTCTCCTAGGACCTAGGAAACACCCAAATGTGTCAGCTGTGAGGGGGTTCTGTTATTTCTTCATGTGACAAAAGAGCAGCCCACTCTCTGATGATGATGAAACCTCACGTAGTTATTTATTTTCCCCTTGAAGCTCCGCTTCAGCTGTAATCTGACACCATTTACTGCCTGGGAGGAAAGTCCCCCCAGTCGGAAGTATTGTGCACCCCGTTTCCTGTCCATTCAGATTGCCCCTTTGAAACAGAATTGATGGCTTTTCCTCGGCCAGCCTGGCTGTGAGATCCATAGGCATCAGGGCTTGATGCATGGCCCTCATCTCAGTGGGCTCCCGTGCAATGATTCTCATCTGTCTTGCTTAGAAAGTGAATTAATCTTGACCGTGGTCTCTGGGGCGTGGTGCTCTGTCCTTGCACACATCTTTGACTCACTTCTTTATCCACAGTACTTCCTGTTTCAGGCCCAGGTTCCCCCAATTCCAATCACTTCTAGCCATTTGCCTTTGCATGACATTGCTTTAAGTAAAACCTTTATTTCTAATATTATGTACTGCAGTTCTAGAAAGTTCTCTGTCAAAGTTATGACTTAATCATAGGGATCATTAAATCTTTGAGGGAGTGCTAAAGGGCAGAAAGAGACTTAAAACGAAAGTTATTATTAGGAATTACAAATCACTTCACATTTCAACATCACTCCACGGATGTGGGTATTTTGTTGAAAGAGACCTTGTTTTGAACAGTGACGGTGCAGAAGACCCATGGAAGAAATTGGCATCCAACTTGATTTCCTTTGTTGCAGGCTACACAGGAAGTCATCAGTGATATGCTACCTTCCTCAGGCTATAGATGGAGAAATATTGTCAGCAGGCATCTTGGTGTCCTGGGCAAAGCTGTTGCACCCCAGACTAGCCCTTCAATGCTACAGATTCCATCCATGCTACCTTTGGATGTACATGATAATAGGTACTGGTATTTCAAAATGAAAGCGAAATTATTGCAGAGCCTTTTTATGCCTGGCAGGCTAAAGTGTTAACTATAGCAACAGCACTGTTTGTTAGTACGGTAATGAAAAATTCAGCTAGTAACAAGCATTAGTTAAATTTAGGGAAAAGATAATGAAAAACAAAAAAAATTCTCACAGCCAACAAGTCAATGATTCAGATTTGTGGCGACCCTGTAAAGTTGCCCTGTGAGTTTCCAAAGCTGCAAGTTATTATGGGAACAGAGGCTTCATCTCTTTCCCTTGGAGTGGCTGATGGACTCGTACTGCCAACCTTTGGGGTGTTAGTCCAAGGCATCAACCACTATACTATCCTTTTTTTTTTTTTTTTTTTTCATTTTTGGTTCTTTGGGCATCACTGCCTCTGGTGGTCGTGGGCGCTACCCAGTGCTGCTTTTGAGAGGCACTGCTGGATTTGAACCGCCAAGCCCATGGGCTGCAGTCTCGCACTCAACCACTTACGCCACCGGGGCTCAGCCTATACTATCCTACTTAGAAAAAATATTTGAGTGAAATGTGGTAAAGGAAGGTTAGTAATGAAACACTGTATTGTTAAATTTATGCTTCTATCAAATTTCATTTTAGTTTCTTTCTTTCTTTCTTTTTTTTTTTTTAGGCATCACTGCCCTCAGGTGGTGGGAGTAGGAGGCCCAGCCTTTGCTCCTAGGAGCCGGAATTGAACCTCCATCCTAGTGGGCCGCAGTCCCGCACACAACCACTATGCCACCAGGGCTCAGCCTCATTTTAGTTTCTTTTTAAAAAAGATTAACTTTACTTATTTTGTTTTTAAAAGAAAAACATGTCCTCTGTAGTTCCATAGCCCATCTTATTAAGTCAAATCAGTAATAGTATCCTGATAAACTGCTCATAAATGTGTGTTCTCCCCCCATCTTTTGTTCCACCCCCTCCCCCCTATCTTTTATCCCTCTCTCTGTAATTTGCTGTCTCTTCTCTCTCCCCACTCCTGAACTCAACCCTGGCCTCTTCCTTGTTTTCAAAGTCTTGTCCTATGGTTTGAAAATCACTTTTCTTTTCTGTTGTTTTGGATAAATTGGGAAGCTTTGAAATCAATGAGGAACACAGAGCTTGTTAAGATGGAGTTGCGGGCTAAGCCCCAGTGGTGTAGTGGTTGAGTGCGGGACTGTGGGCCACTGGCTTGGCGGATCAAATCCAGCAGCAGCTCTCTGGGAGCAAGACTGGGCCTCCCACTCCCACCAGAGGGCAGTGATGCCCCCCTCCAAAAAAAAGATGGAGTTGCAAATCATTGATAGTATTGTTCAGAGAGGGACCAAGTTTTGCAATACCATACTCATGAGTAGAAAGACTGAAGATAAATGCACTAACTAATAGGGGGAAAATATCTGCCTCTGATAATGTTGCTTTGGTACCATTGAGCAATTCAGGAAAATAGGTTAAGAGGAAGGGGATACAAGAGAAAGCTCAATAGTATTAGAAGCAAGAAAATAGGGAGGCACAGAGAGAGAAAGAAGAGGCTGATCCCACTGTCAGATAAGCCTGATCTGTGAACTGAAAGGTCAGTAGTTCAAACCCACCAGTTAATCTGCAGGAGAAACATGAGGCCATTCTGCTCCTCTTAAAGTTTACAGCCTTGAAAACACTTTATAGGGTCGATATAAGTCAGACCACTCAATGAATGTGGGGCTTCTTTTCATCACTGTTGGAGAGAGGAGTCCCTATGTGGTGCAAACAGATAGCATGCTGATCTGTTATCGGAAGGGCTGGGGTTCTAGTTAAAGGTGATTTGGAAGAAAGGCCTGGTAATCTACTTCTGAAAGTCCCATGGATTTGGAGAACCCAGCGAAAAAGAAAGGGGATGAAGGAAGCACAAGCAAACTTCAAAGCTTAAGTGGACTAGCTGCAGAAAGACTTTCCACTTGGATGAGACTTGGGTCCCTTCTAAGTACAGGCGCATCTTATTTTCTGTGCTTCAGAGATACTTTTTTTTTTTTTTTTTAACAAGCAGAATGCTTGTAGTGATCCTGCATGGAGCAAGTCTAACTGGTACCGTTTCCCTCACTGACAGCATGTGGAGCATATGAGTAATTCTCCCCTCATCTCAGGACTTTTCATAATGTCATTGCCTACCTGTAGTATTGTGTGAATATACCTTTTCTATGCACCAGGGAACCACAATCTTTGCGGGGCTTGCTTAAGCGTCCCACTGATTTTTTTGTCATGCTTTGGAGCTGACCTCCCAGTGCCTGTAAAAGAAAAGCAAAAACTAAGAGGCAAAGTGGGGGCGAGGATTAAGCTAAGTAACTTAATTCAGTGAAAGATTTATTTTACTTTCTATAATATTTTCCTTAGGAAAAAAACTCCAAACAAAAATTTTCACGATCAATTTCCTGACCAAGTCATTAATTATAGATAGCTGCCTCAGAGAAGACTTGAATTAAATGGCTTATTCCATTTTTGAGCTTAAATGGCCTAAGCAGGTCTTTGAAAATTGCACCATGCCGTATAATTTCGTATAAATTCCAAATGCTGTTCAACAACGTCGAGGAACTGAGAGTAGACTTTTATGCCATCTGCACACCAGTAATTTGTGGAGCCTGGAAGGGAAATGTGAGTTCTGATGGTTTCTCAGCTTGGAATGGGTGAAGCGGAACCAGAGGTCACACTCATAACCTCCCAGGAGTGAAAGGAAGTGATTCTACTTGAAAGATCCTAATGTATGTCAAGACTGGAGGAGCTCGGGTCCTCCCCAGAGGGACAGAGAGCGGGAGACCAGAGAGATGGCCAAGAGGGGAAGCTGTTACATGCATTGTGCTTGCTGAGTGATGATCCTGTTGGGTCCTCAATTCTGGGTCGAGATGTCATTGGTATCCTGTTCAGCCATTGAAACCATAGCTTGGCTCCTGCTCCAAGCTCACAGTGCAGATCAGGGTGTGGACAGAGATCTCTTGTCTCCAGGGCTGGAAAGAGCAAACCCAGGAAGGTGAGCCCCACTGCTGCCTGGCTGTAGCCCCCGGGGAGCATTGTGCTATGTGTTGCACACCCCCATGAGCACTCTCCCAATGACTTCTTCACCAGCAGTGAGCGCTGGCTGTGTTTATTTTGGGGATACAGCCAGACTGCATTCAGAGCTAGGTGTGCTACCCACAGCACTGCAGGGGACAGCACCTGAGACACTGTGGGAATTGTGACCAGTCTGACAATACCCCTGCCCCTCAGCCTCCTGCCAACAGGGGTGAAACATGAAGAGAGTGCAACAGAGCAGCAAGGGGAGCATAGCAATGCAGTCCTCAAGGAATCCGGAAAATAGACTTTATTCTTAGAAGGCAGGGCTTGGCACCTCATCAGACTTGATCAGAAAACATCCACAAGGGTCAGCAGACATACCTGAAACTATTTATAGACCTTTTATTGTTTCTTCCCCCCCCCCCTTCATGTCTGTTTAAGATAGGCAAGATAAACAATCTCGAAGAGAAAACAACTGGACTTACATTTCCCAGGGTGACCGAAAAGAGGTGGGGGGAAGAGGAGAGAGAGGGGAGTCAACAAACCCAGGGAGAAGGAAACAACAAGAGATCTAAAATCTATGGCAAGGAGGGCATGGAATGTCTAGTAGAGTAAGAGCAAGTGGAATGTAGCAGAGAGGAAGTCCAGATGACCAAATGATGACTGGACATGATAGTGGGACAGGAGGAAAGTAAAAGGAAATAAAAGAAATAGGAAGCAAAAGACATTTATAGAGGTACAAATAAAGGCATGGATATATGTGAATATGATAATAGGGATATAAGTCTAGGCAGCAGACAAACATGGGGCCTCTACTCAAGTCCTTCCTCAATTCAAGGGCACTCTATTGTAATAAGTTGTCATTCTGTGATGCTCACCTGTGATGCAGTATAGCACCTACAAAGTGCAACATTCCTCTAGTTCAGTGGTTCTCAACCTGTGGGTCGCAACCCCTTTTGGGATCGAACGACCCTTTCAAAGGGGTGGCCCAATTCCTAACAGTCGCAAAATTACAGTTATAAAGTAGCAATGAAAATAATTTTATGGTTGGGGTGTCACCGCAACATGAGGAACCTTAGGAAGGTTGAGAACCACTGTACTAGAGTGTGGAAACTTAGAAGGAGAGCTTGTGTATGTCCAATCCTTTGCCTAATACAAGCTTACTGCTGTTAAGTTGATGCTGACTCACAGCAACCCCGTAGGACCAAGGAGAACTGCCCCTGTGAGTTTCCAAAACCCCATGGGAATAGAAAGCCTCGTCTTCTCCCCCGGGTGCAGCTGGTGTTTTCAAAATGCTGACCTTGCCGCTAAGAGCCCAAAGTGCACTGCTGTGCCCCCATAAGTCCTCCTAGCATAATAGAGAGCCCATGTGTATTGAGTGCTGCAAGTCCGTGTAGGGAGGTTTGGTTTTACAGATGTGAAACCCTGGCTCCCAGCAGGCAGGCCTGGTAGTGCAGATGGTTAATACAGTTCTGTAGACACCTGCAAGGCTGGAGATTTCAAGTTGCCCCAGAGGCATCTCTGAAGAAAAGTCTGTCAGTCTACTGAAAAATCAGTCATTACAAACCACCTGGAGCTTGTTCTACTCTGAAAAACAGGATCACCAGGAGTCCGGGTAGACTTTGATTTTTTAAAAAATCTCTTATGAATGTATCTATTTAGTTACTTAAATATGTTTTCTGAACTTGCAGTAGGAACCAGGAATCTTTCTCTGAGCTGAGTTTTGACAGTGAGCTTGAGGGAGCTCTCTCCCCTTAGGAAGCTTAGTGATGGAGACTTTTACAGTCTACATAGCACATCATTTGTTGGTTCTTCAAGTGCTCTGGCTTAAGCAACACATACTGCTCTCTGATGTTTAAAGCTGGATAGCTCATTTGGTTAGCCAAGGAGGTCAAGGTCAGAGGCCAGCATGGGTCAGTGAGCTTTTTTCCTTTCTGTGACCAAACGGCACTCTTAAGCTCAGTCTTCTTGCAAAAGTGCATGTTTTGTCACCGGAAGCTGAGTCAAGAGAATGTGGGTGGACAAGCCCCAAGGTTACCTTAAAGGCAAGCTTCCCTGATCATAGGTTTCTGCTAGTATTTTCTTGAATTATTATACACAAGCCAGCATTTTCCTGTTCTCTGTCACTAGGGAGGATCTATTGTTGGTGGCTGCAGTCGATAATTTCTGTAATTCCCCTCCCCTCACTCACTCCCCTACCCTGGAAAAGAAAACTGCCCCTTCAAAGCAAGTAAGCCATTTGTGAGGCTCGTTTGTACAGGACTGCTGGTGATAAATCAATGACTCTGGTCACTAACGCATCCCAAAGGCGCGGCAGGTCAGGTACAGGGTTGCTAAGTGCCCGGTCTGCAGCTCAGGCCCATCAGATGCTCTGCGGAAGAAAGATGAGGCTGTCTGCTCCAGAAAGACGACCGTGTCACAGTAACTGGACAGGAACATGACAGGGGATGATGGGGGAAACCGAGAGCTAACAATGAGCAGGAGAAGAAAATGTGCTTAAATTGATGGTGGTGATAATGGTGCACAGCTTCCTAACAGGATGGTATGATATGCTAGGAAAGAAGCTGCTGGCTTCTTTCCGGAATAGAGGGATGGGAAGTAACTGGTTCCCAAACAGAGAGCATCGGAGAGCTGACTATAGAAGGTCAACATGAGATACCTGACTTGAACGGTCAGAACCTTGTCAATTGATCCCACCCTCTGATGCATGTTGGGTCTGATGTAGTTGTCAACATTTTCTGTATCTTTTTATCTGTTGTTTATTCATATTGGGGTTTGTCTCAGATGTATTTGGTCCTCAGGAGTGATGCACTTGTTTTTTTTTTGTTATATGTTCTTCTCTTTATCAGTATGTGAAACCCAGGATTGATGAATCTATGGGGACAACAAGTAGAATGATGGTTGGTTGTGTGTGTGTGTGTGTGTGTGTGTGTGTGTGTGTGAGAGAGAGAGAGAGAGAGAGAGAGAAAGGGAGCTGATGTTCAAGGAGTTTAAGAAGGAATAGAATGTTTTGAAAGTGATTGTGGTAACAGTTGTGCAATACAGTTGATGTGATTGAACGACTCTGGAAGGATATGATATCTGTATTAGTTCCCAATAAAATGGTTTTGAAAAAAAATGTATACTTTGTGAAGTACTTACCAATAAAACTATTTAACAAAACCAGATGTACCATCACAAACCCTATGTGAGGTCGCTGTGAATCTGAATCCACTCAATGATAGTGGGGGTGGGAACATATGAAGGAACCCCCAGTTCATGCAAATGGTTAACTCACTAGGCTGCCAACAGGAGTCAGTTGCTGAAGTGACTGATTTTTTTGGTATTATGTTCACCTAGGGGTCTTGTTTAAAAGGTAGATTCTGGTGCAGTTGGCTCTTAGAGAGGCTCAAAATTCTTCAAGTCTACCCAACTCCAGCTCATGGCCCCTGCTGCTCATTAACAGACATCACCAAAGAGCAAGAGAGCAAGCAATAATGAATTCAGGCTCGGGCTGGAATTTACAAGTGCACATTACCATGCTGCACAAAATGAGTGTGACCCCTCGTCAGACTTGCTGGACTCCAATTATTTAAAACCCTTCATTGTTTGCGGGTAACTCTCCCCACATACAATGCTTCCTTTCAGCGTGCCTGTGTGTGTGTGAATTTAGTGGTATGCTATTTTTCTAGGGGGAGTGGTGTAAGGAGGAATTCAATGTACTTTTATTTTGGACACTATGTATGCAAAGCTCAAAGGGTTTGAGCTGCAGCTAATTCCCTGTTAGGCAACATGAAATGCCTTTGAAACAACACAAAGCCTTTTGTTTTACAGAGGCGATTTGGTTTCATCTTCAGCGTCCTCCACCATATGTGACAAGTGTGGTAGAAATCTTTTGTGTCTCCTGTATTTATTTTTGGTAATAAAAGGAGACAGTTTCTTTTCCCACCACCCAGAGAGGCCTATTCTCCCACTGACGTGTCTGTGTTACGTCTATTGATGAGAAGCCGATCCAGAGTGGGGAGTTACCAAAGAAACAGATTCCCTGAGAAAATTTCCATGAGTGTGAAATCATGGGAATCAAAATGGATGGGGAAGTCCTTCCAGTCCTGTGAAACCACCAGGAGTCTTACAGGAAAAGAGCCTCTACATTCCATAGTCCTCCCCTTCGCTAGGGAGCATTTTGTACGTCTGCTCTGCTCAGCACAAAATGCTTCGTTGATTTTCCCTCCTCTCTCTTGGATGTGCATATGTTTGAAAAGGTTGGCTTTTGGTTTAGATCATTTGTCCCAATGCTGACATTCAACAGGTAATACCACCCACCTAGAGGGTGTTGGAGAACCCAAAGGGCCACATCCAAATTAGAGGCAGAACCAGGGTTCGAGTCCAAGTCGTGGGCCTCCTCCCTTTGTACTGAAATGACTTGGGGACCTTTGGGTAGTCACAGGTGAAAATGTGCAAAGGCCTTGGTGTGAAGGAAAGTTTAGAATTGTACTCATCCTTATCCCTCTATTTATGAACCAGTCAATCAAGAAACACATAATTAGCTTCTACGTGGGTAGCACTGCTTCACTTAATGTACAGTAATTGAATATTTATTTACTGGTTCAGACTTTCTGTCATGAAGCTGTGGGTGAGGCGGGCTGTCTGGGTGGTCGATTAAGGCTTACAGGCCACTTGAAGGCTATTATAACAAAGCTTGAATGCAAATTGGAAAGTTCTTGCATTTTTTTACTCTCTGGTCTCACATCCCCCACATGGATCAGTGGTTGAAATTCTTTCCCAAGCGCCTCTTACAGCACTTCTCTCCTTTCTTCCTCTGCTTGTCTTAAGGCTCTATTACCCAATTGTGCTTCTGGCCCATGTGTGAGGCTTGGGGTAACGCCTCCTAGAAACTTCTTACAGTTTTTGTCCTTAAAAAAACATCCTTACCCTCCCAGGTAACTGAAACTAGTTTAATGTCTCCACCCTCATGACCTTCATACAATCTTTGACCTTGACACTTTCAAACTTCTAATCAGTGCTCTTGATTATAGTATTTTCTCTCATCAGTCTGTCCTGCCTCTGGCTGTCCAATGCATTCTGCTAAAATCTGAACATTTGTATGCATGGCTCAGCTTGCTTGGAGTCGCAGCTGAAGCCCTGTTGGCAGATACTGTCATTCGCTTCTGTTTTCTTCTATCCTGCACAGTGTGACTCTAGTTTTCCAGCCCATAAAATGGAGGTAAAAATCATATCAATAATTTCTTAGGGTTGTTGTGAAAGTGAGGACGCCGGTGGTGCAGGGTCTACAGCAAGGTGCTGACTGTAAGGTGCTATTGTCCAGTGCTCTCAAGTCAGTTCCCACCCATGGTGACCCCATGCACAACAGAAGGAGACACCGCATCGTCCGGGCCCTCCTCCCCCTGGTTCCTGTGCATGAGCCGACTGCTGCAGCCACTGTGGCCAGTCATCTCATTGAGGGACTTCCTCTCCTTCTCGCCCCCCTGCCCCAACTCATCAAGCAGGATGTCCTTCTCCAGGGACTGGTCTCTCCTGACCATATGTCCCAAAGCATGTGACACAAGTCTTGCCATTCTTGCCTCCTAAGAGCAGGGTACTTCTTTCAAGACACGGCGGTTTGTCCATGGCCCTTTCAGTGTTCTTCTCCCGCACCCCAGCCCCACATGCATTGATTCTGAAAGTAACCGGATGTGGAGTCTGCTTCTATAAAGACGACAAACAAGCCTACTGTCATTGAGCTGATCCCACGCATAGCAGTCCTACAGCCCCAGCAGAACTGGTCCTTTGGGTTTCGGAGACTAGACATCATCACAGCAGCAGAGAGCCTTTTTTCTTTGCAACAGTGGCTGGTACAGACTACAGCTTTGGAAGTCGTTTGGCGCAGTTCCACTCTGTCTTCTAGGATCACCGAGTCAGATTTGACTAGCTGGTTAAGATTTTGTTTCAATCACTCAATAGCAATGCATGTGGGCTAGATGTATATTTTAAAAGGGCTGCGGTGAGTTGGGATTGGCGTCCAGGGCCTGGCTTGGGTTTAGTGGGGATAAAAAGAGAAGCCTACAAAGATGGCAGGAGGCTGCAGGTGCAAGGGGCACCTGAAGTCCCCACCCAGGCTGCAGCCAGTGGGGGCCAGCAGAGGGTCTCCCCTAGCCTTGTGGATATCTCTCTGTAAAGGCGCCCATCCATGGGAGCCTGGTTGGACACTAGGCATTTCACACTGACTGCAGCATTTCAGAAGCCAGATAGCTACCTTCTGCACTTCTCCCTCGGCAGCAAGGGCTGACATCAAGGAACTCAACGTAACTCCCGCTCCTTTTTACACAGTCGGAGGACCCGTCATCCCCAGCCCCCTGAGGGGACTTTTGCCAGCTTTCCTAAGGACTCGATCTCGAGCTTGACTAAGAATTTCTCTTCCCGATTCATCATCGGATTTTCCTGCATCCACACTGGGTGCTGAGCCGTGGGTCCCGGAAGAGAGGCCAGTGGACTGGGTTAATTCTCTCCAGACTGGAGGACAGGGGACGGCTCTGTTCTCGACCTGTTTTGGGGTTTGACAGATGTCATAGAAAAGCTCCCTTCAGCCCTCAAACTGTTTCAGTCGCCTGGCAACCACAGCCTTATAAACTTGAGAGGAGGAAAGAAAAGAGATGTTGGAGAAAGAAAGGCCGATACGAAAAGAAAAGAATGACCGGATCAGCCTGGGATTTTTTTTTTTTTTTTTTTAAATGTGGAGACGCTGGGTGGGGAGAAGGGAGCGGGCGGGAGGACGAAGCGATCTCAAGCCAGCCAAGAGGCAAACCGGGGCCTGGGGCGCTGAAGAAGGGGTCACCTACCCGGAGCTCTGGCCCTGGGCGGGCTGCATCCCACCTAACTCCCCACCAAGGCTCGAGGAAGGGTCCGGCGCCTTGGGACTCCTTGCAGGCCCCGTGGCCACGCGGGAGTCGTCGCCTTTTGTGTTCGCTGCAACAATGCAGCGGGGCTCGCGCGGGCCCGGCCTCGAGGCGCAGACGGGCTGGTGCGGACGTGTCTAGACCCTGGCGGCGACTCCAGCTGCCTTTCAGCCCGTTGCCCGGCAACGGGACGCCGCCCGCCCCGCGCCAGCGGAGGCCATTGAAAGCGCTGCAGCCCAGAGGCCGCCTTTGTTCCCAGGGCTGCCCGGGAAGGCTCGGGAAACAAGGGTGGGGAGGCAGGACCAGGGGGAGGCCTCACGCCGTCAGAGGGGATTGGGAAAGGGTTAAGTTGGTACTCTGGCTTGGACAAATATAGCACTTCCTACTGCTTTCAAGGGCCCCCGGCATTCCTAGCCCAGATGTTGCTGTATTCAATAGCCCGTGTATTGTGTGAACCGTGTAAACAACCTCAAACGCACAACAAAAACAGATCCTGTTCAAGTGGCCAGCTGAAATGCACTGTGCACCTTGTGGCTCAAACGGAGGCTCACCACCGCGAAACGTCCGCAGACTAAGTGCAATGTTGCAGCCCGGATCGCACTTTAGTGGGAAAGCGAGTGGCATCCGAATCAAACCTGTATTGGGCACTCCGGAAACTGCCCCCAGAAAGAGCCAGACAGGATGGAAAGGAGTGGGCGTGGGTGTGGTCTATAAAACTTTATAGACACTGAAATTTTAATTTCACGTGTGATGAGCTATTACTCTCTTGGCCCCACCCGACCCCACCTCCTATTTAGAAATATAAACCCTTCTTGGTCTTCTGGTCCTAAAAAAATCAGGCCACAGACTGGCTTTAGCCTATGGGCCTGTGTACTTGACCCTGTCTTGGTCTAGCCAACAAGGACCATGTTATGTGAGATGTTAACATTAGGGACCCTGGGGGAAGGCTTGCAGAGAGCTCTGCGTGTTATATTTGCAACTTTTCTGTAACACTAACGTCACTGGAAAAAAGGGGGTTATTTTTAAAAAAGTCTTTACACGGAAAGCTCTTCTTTAGATGGACTGTTTGGAAAGAGATTTATCGTGGGAAGGAGGGTAAATCAGATGTGTGTGTGTGTGCGTGTGTGACATGAAGAAATGTTTTTCATAGTATTTTATTAGCATACAGTACCAAGATCTCCCACATGAAACTCTGGCTGCCATTGTATGGGTAATCAAGCCATTAATATCAACATCCTGGAAAACAGAATCCCATTCCAATGGCACAGAACTGACTCTTTGACCCCAAGGGCGGGGTGTAGACTATTTTCAGCTCCCACTGAACAAGGATGGGAGACACAGACAAAATGTCAAGACCCGACCCCCATAAGAGGTTTGGAAATTCGTGGCCAGTTCATTTTGAACCACACACCTACACACCTACAGCCATACACACTCCTTTTCTCTTTCCTTAATCTGCCTAACATTTTTTGCTAACTACAGCACACAAAAGACTTTGCCTTACAACCTGGGCCTGCATTCTTGTGTTGATTCTATTAGTGGTATAAGGAAGTTTGCGACTTGCTTTTCTATTTGACTAAAAGTGGTATTAAATCCAGGTTAGCACCCTCCCCTGCTCAGTGAGCCAGATAAACCCAGGCTTCCTTGTGTTGGCTACACTTTCCTGAACAAGCCCACATTTTTCACCACATCAAAGATTTTGCTTTCTGGCCTGCTGGGCACCTCACTCTCTCCCCATTCAACAGCACATTCCTACAGAATCAAAGCCTGCTTTCAGATTCACAATCCCTGACAGGGACAGAGTATCCAGTAAGCAAGGCAAGCACAGACATACTTGTGCTTCATAAACCCGTGTTTACCCTATTTACTGGGTAATCGGTCTCCATCTTGACTCTTTTCAACTTGAACCCTGCAATAAGCACTGTTGTGATTGTGTGCCGTCTTTCTTCCAAAGCACCCCTGGTGGACTCAAACTTTCACTCTTTCAGTTAGAAGATGAGCTGTTCACCATTTGCATTAGCCAGAGGCTCTTAGGAATTATGACAGACAAGTGGAAAACTTATCTTGAGCAGGGGGCCCTCCTTTTATGTTGCTAAATTATAAGTTTGTGTCTACTCCCCAAGTAAGTATAATTGATTTGGGATAATGGTATGGCCTTGTTCCTCACAATCTACTTTTTATCACCCAGGTAAGTGACATGAAATGTTCTCCTTGTCAAAGGACATTGTGAGATCAGGACCCATCAGGTCATTTAAACCATTTGACTTCCAGACTCAAACACTCCTAAGCGAGATCTGTCTCTTTCCATTAGAATGGAGCTGTGAAGCATGGTGACATGTAAGCAAGAAGAACAGCATCTACCAAAGAAGGCCAGCACTGCCTATTTTGTTGAATGGCTATAAGGTGGCGATGAAGAAAGAATGTGGCCTCCCCCTGCCCCCACCCTCAATTTCTAATTTCACTCATCACTGTGTCCTTCTCATGATCTCAGGCTTCTGCCAGTGTTTTCTTTCCTGGACTTCAGAGCGGGCCTTGGCATTGCGTTTGCTTTGATTCTCTTGGAAACAAGATGCCTCATCTTCTTTCCCACACATGTCTTTCCAGGTTGAGCTGACCACCCGGTTTTCAGAAGAAGGCATTTTACTTGGTCAAGTGCAAGAAGTGACGTAGCCAGGGGGGTGGACCTCACCAGAAAACTCACAGCAGACACACTCCTCTCAGGCGGCAAGAGACCATCACCCTGCTGGTATTTTTCACCAGCAGGAGAGGAAGGTCAATTCATCAAGACCGTTGGAGACACTTGAAAAGTCAGCACTGCCCATTTGGCTTCAGGAAGAGTGAAACATTTGTTTTGTGCTAAAGGTGCCTTTCCGTAGGAAGCCAGGGTTTAAGGGGAAAGCAAAATGGTGATAAGACCAAAGCTGGGCGGAGGGTGTCGAGAGACAGGGAATAAAGGGAGCATGGCTAGGGTGTCGAGAGACAGGGAATAAAGGGAGCATGGCAAATAAATACATTCCCCTCCAATGCTTACTCACACCACGTCCACCCTGATTCCCGTGGAGGGAACAATTGTGAAAAACCACCGCAAGAACAGCTCTCATTGGGGGGCGGTCAGCCTGGGTGCTGTGGGCATTCTGGGCAGGAGAACCCATGGTTGTGGGGGTTGGGGGTGCTGTTGTGTAGCTTGTGGGATCAAGCAGAATGGGTGAGTCCTACAGAGGACGCCAGCATTACCTGCCCCCCGGACTTGGGACAAACCAAAGGATCTTCAGACATTATCAAATGCCCTGGGTGGAAGCCAAATTGCTCTGGCTTGAGAATCAACTGCTTGGGTTGAGTCACCACTGTAATAAAGCAAGCATGACCCAGAGTGCCTGTAGAAGTGATGGCAGCCTGGATGCTCGCAGGCCTGCATACTTGTGGTTGGCAGCTTCACGGGCAGCTCAGCTTGAAGTGGACACGGAGCAGAGATTCACCCTAGGAATGTGACAGTCCCAGCTGTGAGTCATAGGGTAGTTGGAAGATGCAAATCCTTTTGGATAGACTATCCTGTGTGTATCATATGTGACATTCATTGGTTTTCGAAAGCAGCTCGGAAGGCTTTCTTATTTTTCTCTGCTTGCGCTGTTGCTGTCCTCAAGCATTTAATTTCAATTCTTCATCATTGATAGGACTTGGAGGAGAAACACTTGCTTCCCCTTTGTGTCATCTGTGGGTTTCCTTGACAATGGGTTTGATATCTGCAAAAAAGGAGACATTCGTGTGAACTTGCAACGTGCTGAATCTGACTCAGACTCACAGAATGTTCATATCCCAACCCCCATTAATTTTAGGATGAAAATTAAGCTATAAGCTGGTACATCCTTTGGTAGGAAATTCCCATGGTTCCAGCCCCCCGGGGTGGGTCCTTGTGCTGATTTGGGAGGAAATCCATGCTGCCTTCTCCAAACTGTGTTAAGCCTTTCCTTTGTTCTTATCAGGCTCACTCTGCCCTTTAATACAATGAAACCCACACAATGAAAAAGTAATGGTGAGATTTAGACCCCCCAAAAAGTCACAAAGGAAGGAAATTTCCAATTATTGCTTTCACTCAGTCTCTTATTCAGTGGGACTCAGGGTTATCAAAAGACCAGGGAGTTGTGTTATATACATCCTGTTACATACATATAATTATCTACAAATATGCTATTACAGATTGAGATTCTTAAAATACCCCTCTCTCTGAAATGTTAAATTAAAAAAAAACAAACACCCACCAATTTCAGATACTAGCAAAGATGTCTTGGCAACCCCAGAAACAAATTATGGGTAAAAACTTGTAATTAAACTGAACAGAATTCACTTTAATGTAATCTAGTTACAGCTTCTTTTATCTTCAATCAAGTTTAATTTGGTCTAGATGTAAAAATCCGTAGTTAGATATCTTGACTTTCCTGTATTTTTATGTTGTCAATGTAGCTGGATGGGCATCAACATCTTCAATATTAAGTATAGGAAGATCATTAATTTTAATTAGTTAAATAATAATTACTTACTATAAGTAATTAATATACAGGAATTGCTTCCATCATGATCTCTCCTTTAAAGTGACAGTTTGAATCTATCACTTCCATTTGTTGTAAGTTGGTGACTGTAGTATTCACTCTCTTCTCACGAGTGTAACTTAACATTACTTGGTTTACTTTGCACGTGAGATAGACATAATAGAATTAAACTTTAA
Source organism: Nesogale talazaci (assembly GCA_004026705.1). NCBI lineage: Eukaryota > Metazoa > Chordata > Mammalia > Afrosoricida > Tenrecidae > Nesogale > Nesogale talazaci. The sequence continues at coordinate 36,329 of PVJH01015418.1, forward strand.
AAATCTCCAGGACAAAAATCAAGGGTTTGAGTTTCCCCAATTCTATGTAGAGCTGTAACAACTAGAAAATTGCATTTCAAATTTGTGCATTATTCTAAAATGCTCTGAGGTATTGCAATAAATGAGCGTGAAAAGGCCAAGCATATCCCATCCGTGCACTTCTTATTAAGTGTATAGCATTTTTGAGGGAATGTAAAAGAGTGATTTGGTTATTAAAGTAATAATAGCATATCTCGTTCTGGTGATAAAGTTACCTTTTGTTAGCAGTTTTTCTCTATTTTAATAATGGCAATAAGGAGAGTACATAGTAAATGTTCTCAGAACAAATGGCCTAGTCTATATTATTTTCTTTGATCGGATCTCCCCACATGTCTGAAGCTGGAAGACAAAATCCTATCCTCAGGACTAGCAAATTTGAAGACTTGACATACATATTTGATGAACTAAAAACTTATGAAGTTAGACCTAGAAGGAAACCTTCCCAGAACGTGTCCATGGACAGCAGTGTTGCAGATGCCTTAACTGTATTCTTTTCTTTATTAAACGTATCTGAATTTTCAAAATTGTCTTCAGTTAGTAAATATTATTTATATATTTCAAAAGTCTTATTGTAGAAGCACAGGTGGACCCACTTTCCTCGCCATGTCAAACGATTCAGCTGCAAAGCCTAATATTAATTTTTGCCACCCCATGAAAATATTTTGATTTTATTTCAATGCTGGAGCATGCGTAACAACATTTTCACTTCCATATATTGTTTAACAAAAAAATGAGCAAGGCATTCTTAGCTTTGGGTGCAAGATGCTCCTAAGGAGATGTGAAAATATTATATATTCATTTTAGCATCTCAGATTGACCAATCAAAATAAATGAAAAAGTTCATTATGCATTCAAGTGATGCACTTTAAAAAAAAGAGATAAATGATGCTTGGAATGTATCCAGATGCATTCTTGATAAATGGATTTTATTTGATTAAATATGGCTTAAGAAGGTCACATCTATATAAAAAAGGTCACATCTTTACATGAGCAGTCTTGTATTATACAGACATGGAAAGATGAATATAGTTATTTGCTACAAAGTTATTTGCTACAAACTTCTATTGCTTTCTGTCTGCACCTATTATTACTCAGAAAAATAAACCATAGCTAGAAAGCAAATGCATATATTAGTAGGCAATTAGTTAACAATAACTGTTGAATATTTACAACCCATTTGCCTAATTGCTGTGGGGCAGTCAAAGCCATATAAATTTCCTATCATCACAGTATCTGATGCATAACAGATGCTGTGTGTTGAGTAAATGTATGAATTAATAAAAATAAATGATGACAATGAATAAATAAATCCAGAGAAGGGACATATGATTGAGGTTTGGGAAGTTTTCCTGATGTGACAGAACTCAGGTAAGTGTTGAAATAGGGGTGCTTCTTAGATCGAGAAGGAATGGAAGTCTCCACTTCAAGGTTCTGGATGCTCAAAGACTTGATATTTTGGGAGTAGAAGTAGAAGTTTTCCTCAAGAAGAGAAGGAGAAAGTAGTCTGATGGGAATCTTTGAGTCCCAAAGATGAACCTAAGCCTTCCCCGGACACCTACATGGCCCACTGCTACTCAGGGCTCAATCAAAACTGAGTAACCAGCAATCCAAAGAGAAGATTGGCTGAAGAATTCCTCTAGTTAGTGGTTTTCTGACCAGTGATTTTTAGTAAGAAGTACATAGTGACTATGATGAATATTGAAACAACTATGTAAAATACACATATACACATGTATATTTGATGCTACATTTCATGCATGTATTTTTAAACTTTTCCAGACAGAGCACTAAGAGTGTGCAACAGAGCATGGAGTTTCTGATGGAGTGCCAAGGTTATACTTTGGGGTCAGGCTGTGGCACCCATTCTACTCAGCCAGGGAACACTCCTGGAGGTCAACGAACAACCTTGAAACTACTTACAGGTTTTAATATGTTATTATTTTTATTTTTTACATATATATGGCATTTTTGTTGTTGTTGTTATCATTGTTTTATTTATTTTTTTTTGTTTGCTTCATTTTAGGAGTCCTTTTTTTGGGTACATATTGATACCTCTACAGGTCTTTCTAGATAGGCTGGATGAACAGTCTGGAGGCAAAAACAACATGACTGATGGTTCCGGCAGGGGACAGGGTGGGGGTGGGGACATGGGAGAAGGGGAGGAGGGGGAAAGAAGGTGGTTTAGAGCAGCCCAGGGAAAAGGGAATAACAATTGGTTCAAAGTCAGTGACAATGTGGGTATGAGAAGTCCGATAGGGACTTTGCTACAAAGTTATTTGCTACAAACTTCTATTGCTTTCTGTCTGCATCTATTATTACTCAGAAAAATAAACCATAGCTAGAAAGCAAATGCATATATTAGTAGGCAATTAGTTAACAATAACTGAATAATGTAACAGAGAGAAAATACTGAAACCCAAATAGAGGCTGAGCATGATAGTGGGACAAGAGGGAAGTAAAAGGAAATAGAGGAAAGAACTAGAGGGTAAATGGCATTTATAAAGATTTAAATACAGGCATGTACATAGGTAAATATACTATATATGACAATGGGGAAATAGACAATGTGCATATACTTACAGGGTTGGTATTAGGACAGCAGATAGGCATTGGACTTCCACTCAAATACTTCCTCAGTGCAAGAACATCTTGTTCTATTAAATTGCCATTTCATGATGCTCACCTTCCCAACACGATCACTGAAGACAAATGTGTGCATAAGCAAAGGTGGTGAGGAAAGCTGATGATGCCAGGCTATCAAAATATATGCCGTCTGGGGTCTTAAAGGCTTGAAAGTAAAAAAGCAGCCATCTAGCTCAGAAGCAATCAAGCCCACATGGACGAAGCCCACCTGCTTATGGGACCACGAGGTGCCAAAGGGATCAGTTATCAGGCTTCAAGAACTAAAAATCATAACATTGGGTGCCCACCTTCCTGATATGATCGCTGATGACAAATGTGTGCATAAGCAAAGGTGGTGAAGAAAGCTGATGTTGCCCAGTTATAAAAATATATAGTGCCTGTGGTCTTAAAGGCTTGAAAGTAAACAAGCGGTCATCTAACTCAGAAGCAACAAAGTCCCTATGAAAGGAACACATCAGCCTGTGTGATCATGAGGTGTTGAAGGGATTTGGCCAGGCATCAAATAACTAAAAGTTTTATCATTATAAAAGAGGAGGAGTACAGATTGGGGAACCCAAGCCCATCAATAGGTGAAGGCACATCCCCTTACAGAGGGGTTGCAGGGAGATGAGCCAGCCAGTCAAGGTACAGTGTAGTAACAATGAAATATGCAACTTTCCTCTAGTTCTCAAATGCTTCCTCCCACCCATTATCATGATCCCAATTCTACCACACAAATCCAGCTAGACCAGGGGATGTACACTGGAGCCCAAAACATGGGGAATTTAGGATAGATGATTCTGGACTAGTGGTGATACCGAGAGGGTGGAGGGATGGTGGAATAGAAAGGGGGAGCCAATTGCAGGAATCTACATATAACCTCCTCTTTGGGGGTACAGACAACAGGGAAATGAGTGGAGGGACACATTGGACAGTGTACGATATGAAAAAGTAATAATAATTTGTAAATTATTAAGGATTCATGGTGGAGGGGATGTGGGAAGGGGAAATATGGGGAGGTACTGGGGGCCTAAGTGGAGGGAGGATGTTTTGAGAGTGATGGTGGCAACAAGTGTGCAAATGTGGTCTGCATACAGTTGATGTATGTATTGATCGTGATGGGGGTTGTATGAGCCCCCAGTAAAGTGATTTATTAAAAAAAAAGAGGGGGAAAGAGGAGCGTCTATCAAAGGCTCAAGTAGAAAATATTTGGATCGAATATGGCAATATGTGTACAAATATGCTTGATACAAATGATGTATTAAATATTATATAGAGAAGAGCCCCCAATAACATTATATATTAAAAAAGTTGTCAGATAGAATGTGAAAGCCTTACAAATTGGGTGCACCCTGATATACTGGCAGTCCCTAAGTAATTCAAGTTCAATGTTTTAGAGACCAATTCTGTAAAAACTTTACACAGAAAAAATTAGTTACCAACACATACCAATGGTTCTTGATCACAATTAGGTGTCACTTTGCCATGTACCTAAAAATATTGCTACTATTATTACTTTATCATTATATTAAAGATGTTTTAATCTATCTGGAAGTATTCCTTTAATGTTTTTTAGATATTGAAAGGTAAAGAGCACCCTATCTACAAAGTCAAGCTTTAGACATTAGATAGCATACCTACCTGTTCCTACTTACAGTAAGACACAGATTTAGGAACAAAACTCCTTGGTAACCACTGCCTGTATTATATCTTAATTTATCTTATTCAGTATTTTGCTTTAAAAAAAATTAATTAATTGCACACCTCATAATAGATCCACTTATAGACCGAAAAGCCTGGCTCTATCCAGTTTCTCAAACATTGGTGTGCTTTAGAATCACCTGGGGAGCTTTTTGAAAAGCTAGATTCTGATGACCACACCCTCAAAGACTCAGATTCAGTCCTGGAGGAGAACCAAGGGTCTTCAGTCTATCAGTATTCAGTACTTTCAGTATTCTTAACCCAGACACAATGCAGTTCTTCTCTGTTCTTCCTCATTCATTATCCAGTTTTTCATGAATATGAAGCAGTTAAAAATACCATGGGTCAAGTGAGGACCCCTTAGTCCTTAAAGTGACACTTTGCTTGTTAACTCCTGAAAGCGTTCTTTAAGCAGTAGATTTGTCCAGTGCAGTATGTCATTTGATTTCCTGATTGCTACTTCCATTGCATTGGATGTGGAGGCAAGGAAAATGAAATCACTGGCAACTTCAATCTTTTCTCCGTTTATCATGTTGATGTCTTATTGGGCCCATTGTACAGATTTTTGTTTTCTCTATATTGAGTTTTTTTTTTTTTGGCATCACTGCTCTCCGGTGGTGGGAGTAGGAGGCCCAGCCCCACTGCTGGAATTGAACCTCCGTCCCAGTGGACCGCAGTCCCGCACACAACCACTATGCCACCGGGGCTCAGCCCCCCTATATTGAGTTTTAATCCATTATGAAGACTGATGTCCTCCAGCTCATCAGTAAGTACTTCCAGTCCTGTCAGTTTCACTAAGCAGGTTGCTAGTGAGCCTTCTTCTAATTCAGATGTGTCCTTCTTCTCCATATGGTCCAGCTTCTTAGATTATCTGTTCAACATATGCACTGAATACCTGGTGAAGGGATACAATCCTGCTGCTCACCTTTGCTGATTTAAACCATGTAGTATTCTTTTGTTCTGACTGCCTCTTGATCTGGGTACAGGTTCTACATGAATGCAACTTGGTGTTTTTTAATGCCCATTTCTTGCAATGTTATCTATAATTTATTATGATCCATGCAGTCAACGTTTTGACTCATTAATTAAATACAAGTAACTCATTCTGATAGTCTCTGCTTTCAGCCAAGATCCATCTGATGTTGGCAATTAGATCCCTCTTTCCATGCCCTCTTATGAATGCAGCTTGAATTTCCAGGTGCTCTTGGTCAATGTATTCCTCAATTGTTTTATATTATCTTCAGCAAAATATTAAGTGATATTATTCAAAAATCTTCACATTTTGTTGAGTTATATTTCTTTAGAATGGCCACAGATATGGATCTCTCCGGTCAGTTGGCGAGGTAGCTCTCTTCCAAATATCTTGGCATAGGCAACTGAGTGCTTCCAGTGCTTCATTAGTTTGTTGGAAAATTTCAGTTGGTATTCTGTCCATTTCTGGAGCTTGGTTTTTCTCCAGTGTATTTAGTGCAACTTGGACTTCTTCCTTCAGGATCATTATTTTGGATCATAGACTACTTCTTTAAATGGTTGGGTGTCCACTAATTCTTTTTGTTACAATGACTGTGCATTTCTTCTGTCTCCTTTTGATGCTTCTTGAATTATACAAAATTTTGTCCATGAAATCTTTCAGTGTTGCAACTTGAAGCTTGAATTTTTTCTTCCATTATTTCAGCATGAGATATGCTGATCATGTTCTTACTTTTCTGCGCTGTAACTCCAGGTCTTTGCACGTTCCATTATAATATCTAGTTCCTCCTCTCAAGCTGCCCTTCAAAATGCTCAGTTCAGCTCTTTGGCTTCATCACTTCTTCCATTCCCTTTAGCTATTCTACATTGAAAAGCAAGCTTCTGTCTCATCTGACACCCCCTTTGGTCTTTTCAGTCTTTCTTGTCTTTTTAATAATTCATTTCTGTTTTCACACGTGATGTTCCTAATAACTTGTCAGGTCTTCTGTCATTAGTATTCAATGCATTAAATCTGTTCTTAAGATATCCTCTACTCTCAGGTAGGATGCAACCAAGGTGGGATTTTGACTCTTGTGAACTTGTTTCAATTTTATTCAATTGCAACCTGTACTTGCATATGAGAGATTGGTGGTCTAATCCACAGTCATCATCTGGCCTTGTTTGGGCAGATGCTAGTGAGTTTCTCCATGGTCTATTCCCATAGATGCAGTCAGTTTGATTCCAGTGTATTTCACTGGGTGAGGAGCATGTCATAGTCACTATTTATGTTGCTGGGAAGGTATTGCAATGAAGACACGATTGGTCTTTTAAAACCCTTTCATGAACTCTCCAGCTTCATTTCTATCACCAAGGCTCTAGTTTCCAATTGCTGGTCCTTTATCTTGGTTTCCAACTTTCACATTCCATTCCCCAGTAATTATCAATGTGTTTTCATTGTAGACTGGAGGAGCTGGTAGAATTCTTTAATTTTTTTTTTCATCATTGGCTTAATGGTGGTGAATAGATTAGAGTAGTACTTGTGTAAACTAGTTGTTTTTGTTAGCGTGCATAGATATTATTCTATCACATGTGGAATCGAACTTCAAAATAGATCTTGAAATAGTTTTTAATAATGATGTGACACCATTCCTCTTGTTATTTCCAGCATACTTAAATTTCCACCTACAATTGAACTTGTTTTCTTAGGTCTATGCATCTTGAAATTTTTATGTCCTGTTAATGAGTTAGCTTTTTTGCTATTATAAAATGTCATTTTTTAATGGTCGAAAATATGTCTGAAATCTATTTGGTTACTTATCATGATGAAGTGAATTTCTTTCTTTTATTTTTTTAGTTTTTTTGGGGGGGGGCATCACTGCCCTCTGGTGGTCATGGGAGCTACCCAGCGCTGCTCCCAAGAGCCACCACTGGATTTGAACCACCAAGCCCGTGGGCCGTAGTCCCGCACTCAATCACTTACGCCACTGGGGCTCAGTCCCAAAGTGAATTTCTTAATATGATCCTCTATCCATGTCTCTAAGTCTCACCAAATGCTTGTGTGGGGACATGCAAATAGAGTCTGTGAAACACAAATAAAGGGTATTGGTCCATTGTGCTTATTATTCCTCTGTATATATGAGAGTCATTTCTGAAGCAGGAAGAGAGATTCCAAGAACCACCAAGGAAAAAGGGTTTTTGATGGAGCATGTTCTTTCAAGGTCCGTGCCTGAAGTGGTTGAGGTAGCATAGGCCTGTCACCCTGAGAACAGCACCAATGAGGTCAGGAGCCATACGGCTATGAAGCAGAGCGGGGGCAGGAACCTGGGCCACAGAACAAGGCAAACACTAAGGGCCCACGTGGCTGAGAGACTGAGAATCAGCGGGAGACAGCTGCTGGCTAAGGGAGGCATTGCTGTGGACCAAAGACTTAATGTTTTCTGATGCTGGATTTTGGTAATGTTATTGTCCCTCATAATATAAACTCACTACCATTGAGTCGATGCCAATTTGTAGTGATCCTATAAGACAGGGCAGAACTGCTCCTAAGAGGTTCTGAGACTGTAACTTTTTACGGGAATAGAAAGCCCCATCTTTGCCCCAAGGCGTGCTGATGGTTTTGAACTGCCGCCCTTGTGGATCGCAGCCCACTATATCACCAGGCTTCCAACTTCTTTAATAAAAGCCCATAGTTGTGAATATTTTCTGAGTTCTGTGTGGCCATTGCAATGGATTATTGAACCGAGCAGGGAAGTAGAAGGCTGTGGGAGGAAAGTTTGGTCTCGCAATAGGGTAATAGAAGGATGTCAAGTGGAGGTGTGTCTAACTTCTGTTGCGTGGTAATTAGACTTGAGTTGGTGTAGAGCTGGTTCCTCCTTCCTTGTGTGGTCAAAGGAGGTCAGATCTAAGTGTATGACTTATTAAGGGCAATTGCAATAATTGGTCGTGCAGTTCTACTCTGAATCTGTGATTTTTCCATTACTGTAAACTGATACTCAGTACTTTATATAAGCAATAGCCTCCCTTTTCCCTTCTTCCTCCTGTCCCTTGTAGCCACTAGTGAACTTGGCTTCTGTACATTTGCCTGCTCTTGTCTTTTTATGTAAGTCAAGGTAGGACAACAGATGTTCTTTGGTGATTGACTTATTTCACTCAGCACTATTCAGGTTCTATTCATATCATAGCATAGTTAAGACTTCCTTTCTCTCACTGGTTGAGCATTATTCTACACTACGAATATAACCCCTTTTGTTTAGACATTTAGGTTGCTTGCATTTTGGGCTATTGTGAATAGTGCTGCTATGAGCATTGTATACAAACATATGTTTGAGTCTCTGCTCTTGTATTTTGGCTCTCTCTCTCTCTTTATTGAAATGCTGTTACTGTTAGGTGCTGATGGGTGGGTTTTGCTGTTGAGTTGGTTCCTATGTGTACAACAGAAAGAGTGTTCACCCCTGTGCCATCCCTATAATTGTTGCTGTAGTTAGACACACTATGGTGTCAATCCATCTTGGTGAGGGTCTCCCTGCTTGTCACCGATCAAGACAGATGATTTTCTCCAGGGACTGATACTTCCCGATCACATATACAAAGTACATGAGATCCAATCTTGCTATCTTTGTCCCTAAGGAGTATTCTAGCTGTGCTTCTTCTAAGACAGACTTAATCTTTTTTTATGACAGTTCATGATTATTTAATATTTCTTGTCAACATCATAGTTCAACTGCTTCAAGTTTTCTCGGGCTTCTTTATTCCCAGCCCAGCTTCCCAGTCCCTCAGAGGTGATTGAAAATGACTTGGCATAGATTTGACACATCTTAGTCCTCAAAATGATATCTTTCCCCTTGAACACATTTAAGAGGTCTTTGGCAGCAGATTAATTGAAACGATTTATTTACAAGGCTAATATGGAAACAAAATTTACAAAATAGTGTTTGAGCCATGTTGTTTGTTCAGTTTAAACTTAAAGTGTAGTCCTTTGAAGGAGCTCTGAGGGTGCAGAGGTGAAAGGGCTCAAGTTGGTGGTTTGAATCTATCAGTCACACTGTAGAAGAACGATGTGGGAGTCAGCTTCTGTAAAGGTTTACAGTTTTGGAAACTCTGTGGGGGCAATTCCATATCCTACTCTGTCCACAGGTTGCTGAGTGGAAATCCACTTGATGGCATGGGCTGGGGTTTGATTTGAGTTTATAGACTTTCAAGTGGCAGCAGTTATTTCAATACTAGTGAATGAACGTTCAAATTTTCTCTAGAAGGAAGCCACATCATCTAGTGATTTGAAAGAGTATTTGACCATGGGGGAGCTAACTTTCTGTGTCTGCTGTGAAGGTGGAAGAATTACAGTCAGGGGCCTCTGTGGGCTCCACTGACCTCAATGACCTGCAAGATTCAGGAGGTTGTATGGAGCCTAGTGCTCAGAAGGTTTGAGTAGATCTTCAGTAGGCTACCTTCTTCCTCTCTTTGTTCTCACCCCACCTCAACCTCCACACTAGGGTAGGCAGCCTTCCCATCATGGATGGTATTTCTCAGTCACTTCTTGAAGATCCAGCCTCTCCTAAGACTGAAAGCTCCCTGAGGGCAGAGACCAGGTCTGTTATGTTCAGCTCTTTGACTAACCGTGTTGTGTTGTAGACACTGAATAAATATTTACTGAATGATTGATTGAATGAGTGAATGACTCTGCTTCTGCACTGCCACTGATAAGACTGACTGCTGTTTAACATCCAGTCTCAAAAATCCACGAAACCAGAAGTAGCTTCATTCATTTATAGGGTACCCACATTGGCCTTACCTTTTATCTTTGCTGTTCTCTCTGAAATTGCACAATTCTTGACACAAAATAGTCTTCTCCTTATGTCTTGTGGTCTTTGGAAAGAATTCATTGAAATTAGTCCAGGAATCTAGTTAGTTGCAAGTTAGAAGCCCCATATTAAAGGCTTACCTTGTAAGTCCAACAGACTCTGAGATAGATACCTCTTCTTAATGAGACATTCAAAATATGCATACCTTGAAAATACGTGCACAGGGGCATATCCGGATGATAAGGGTGTTTTGTCATCTTTACATAGATCCATGCTTTCCTGAAGTGACAAGCATTCCTGGTATAGATAGGGGCACAAAGGGAGAGTGCAGTAGAAGAAAAATAAAATAAAGTTATTGTTTTTGTTAGATGCCAGGAAACCAGTTCCAGTTCCTAAAGACCTTGTGTATAACAAAATGAAACATTGCCTGATCCTATACCATCTTAACAATAGTTGCTATGATTGTGCCCATTGTTGCAGCCATGGCATTAATATAGCTCACTGAAGATCTTCTTCTTCTTCTTCTTCTTTGCTGACTCTGTACTTTACTAAGCATAATGCCCTTCTTTAAAGGAGCCCTAGTGGTGCAGTGGTTACATGTTGTGCTGCTAAATGCAAGGTCTGTAGTTCAGAAACATGCTCCAGTTCCATGGGAGAAAGATGGGGCTTTCTATTCCTAGAAAGAGTTACAGTTTTGGAAACTCACAGGGCCAGTTCTACCCTGCCCTATAGGGTCACTATGAGTCCGAATCAACTCTTTTTCTAGAAAGTGATTTCTTCTTAATGGCATGTCCAAGGTACCAGTGATGATATCTCAGCATTCTGACTGCATTTCTTCCAATGCTGGCTTGCTCATTCATTTGGCAATCCATAATACTTTTGTTATTCTTCACGAACACCCCAATTCACATGCATCAATTCCTCTACAACCTTTATCATTCATTATTCAGTTTTCTCATACATCTGAGGTGACTGAAAATACCATGGCTTGAGTTTGGTGCACCTTAGTGTTGATAAAAAGTGAAAAATACCAAGAATTACAAAAGTTAGGGTGGGTGGAAGGAAAGAAAATTTCAATATGCTGATATAGAAAACAACAGCAGAAACAGAAAAGCATAGTAAATTTCCATAGGCTATTCAGACTTTCTACTTCTCTTGTGTGTTGCTGTGATGGTGGAAGCACTGTCCCTGGTATTTAAATGCTAGTAGGGTTATCCAAGGTGACAGATTTAAGCTGATTTTCCACACTAAGAAAAAAGGCCTGAAGATCTACTTCCAAAAATTAACTAGTGAAGCCTTTGGAGTGCAACAGAATAATGTCTGAGATGGCACTGGAAAATGGATCCCCTTAGTTGGAAGACATTCCAACACAAGTCCATGGTAATGGAATTGAGCATGCCAACGATTATACAGATAGCCCAGGACAAGCTAACCTGTCATGCTGCTGTACATGGAGTCGATATAAATGGAAAACTATCAGCAATAACTAGACTTTACTTAGTGGTTATGTTTCTTTGAGGAGAACATGCTTGTGCATCTTATTTTGTTTTTCAACTCAGTTCAATAAATTAATGGACATCCATTGAGTATTAATTGTGTGGCTCACTTCAAAAAGACATTTCAAAGTGAAATCTGTGGTGACCAGGAATAATTTATTTCTTCTGAGCCTCACAAAATTTCCACTCTTCATAGGGTACAGTTTTTCTACTTTCCTATCGTTTTCTACTGGGTGAAAATATTTAATTCTTCACTATCAAATTGGTACCATATATTGTTTACGTGTTCTCTATTTTCACTGCATATGTGTAACTCTGGACTTTTGTACCCGTGAATGTGATCCTGTTTTGAAATAAGGGTTTTCTTTCATTATGTTAATGTAGTCATGCCTGTGTAAAACATCCTAAACCCTATAATTTCTGAGCTATACAGAGGCCAGAATACATATAGAGGCACATGCATGTGGGAGAAGACTGATGGCAGGACATGATTATCAACAAATCGAGGAACTAAGCAAGTCCAATGGCTATTGCCAAGAAAGAAATCAATTTGATCAAGACTCTGATTTGGGCTTTTCACCTCCAGATCTGTGAGAAAATAAATTTCTGTTCTGTCAAGCCAACCACTTGTATTTATGTTACTGAAGCAGGAAGGAGCTAAGAGACAGGCTTAAAACAAGGTGGCTTCAGCAGAGTTGGTAGGATGGAGTAGGGTGGTGCTGAGGAGAATGGGGTTAGAATGACTAAGGTAGGGGAGGGTATTCCTGGAAGAGAAAATGGCTTGGCTTTGGCTGAGACTGTAGGGTTATGAGAGCAACAGGACAAGAGAAAACAGTTGAGCTAAAGAGTGTAAGGTGAGGAGCAGGAGAGAGTTTGTATGGGATGAGAGTAGAACAGTACTTGAGACCAAATTATAGAAGACTGTTAATTCCATAGTAAAATGATAGACTGGATTCAAGTAGGCTGGGTTTGGGGGAAAGTTAAAAAAAACCTCAGAGTGCTTAAAATCCATACAAAATCTATGGATTTTTATCTATATACTCTTCAATTGATTTTTAGTTATCTTCTTAGTTTTAGTCCTAGAGCAGTTGTGTTAGGCTGGATATTCTAGAGAAGCAAAACCAGTGATGCTTATATATGTATGTATACAGATAGTGAATTATATAAAAAATGGCTTACACAGTTGTAGAATTAAGTCTAGTCCAGTCCAAGTTCATGGATCAGGTGTAAGTGGGAGGCTTCTCTTGATTTGTGTAGTTGTAGAGGCTAATAAAAAGGAAGCAAGAAGAGTCCACAGGCTGGTCCTTGCAAAACTGAATGAATCCTAGTTGGCAGACCATTGATTGCTCCTGGAAGCGGCAGGCCTTATAATAGAAGGTTGATGAACTAGATGCAGTCTTCAGATCCAGTAGAAGTGAGTTAGCTTCTGCATAGTATCAATCTATACTAAGAGTAGGCCACACATCAAATGAAGCCTCTGTCAATTGTATCATCTATGACCAGATTAAGGAGGTGGTACACTATTCTTCTCACAACTGTACATCAAGGAGTTGTCCACAATATGCTAGAGTATATGATGGGAGGATATAGGCTCAGCCAAGATGAAAAATAGCCTGTCACAATACTTTTGGTCATTGTTTTCTTTTCAACAGCTGTATCTTTGGACTTAGCCAGAACCCTAATATGTATTTTTATTAATATTAATATTAATAAATTTATTAATATTATTACTAATTGGGATTTAATGTATGTATCATATCTTTCCATAATGTATAATTGCTGCAACAACGTTTCCAGGTTTTCTTTTTCTACATGGACTCCTTGACATCATCCCCCTTCTTTTATCCCTCCCCCCCACATTATTCCCCACTCTCCCCCGCAAGCTCCTTATTCTATTTGCTGTCTCTAGAGGTTCATCAATCCTGGATTTCATATACCAAAAAATCAAAAGAACATGAAACACAGTTTCAAGAGGGTTACCTCCAATGATACACTCCTCTGTAATACACTCTAATATCAACAAGCAATCCAATCCCAAAATACACAAAATTTTGGAAACCAGATCAGGTCTAGTCTGCATCAGAGGGATGAATCTATGGCTGAAGTTTTAACAGTTCTAGTTATATTTGTGCCTTTAATCTGTATTTATCTGTCCCAAGAACTCAGTTTAGTGACCCCTTTCTTCCCATCTCTCAATTTTACAGAGGGAAAGTTCTCTGGAAACTTGGTTCCTATGTAGTTCCATTAATGAATCTTGGGCTTCCATTCTCATCCATTGCCTTCTACACATCAGATTGTCACAATTTGGGCTCTGATACAAATCCCTCCTTCAACTCAGATAACATGCTTTCCCATGCTTTCCTTTGGTGACTGGTGATGGTGTGCTTCTTCCATATGAACTTAGCTGACATCTCACTTGGATGGCTACTTGTTTGGAGCATAGTCTGTTTCTTGAATGCTGTTCATGTCCCAGAGGGTCTCATTTACACACAGATTTAAAATGTCTGTCATCGCACATCAACTCACTTCCCTTTAAATATTCAGTCTAGACCTTTGCAGTTCAAATCTTTTCTCTAACCTGTATTCTACCCTATTGGCATAATCAAGCCAGATCTTTAATTTGTCTGGCATCTGTGGACACAATCAATTTAAACTCCTTTTGGGTTTTCTTTTGGACTGCCAACATTCCATTGGTAAAGAGACAGATAGCCTAGATAATTGGGAATGAAAAAAAAAAGGAAAAAAATAAAAGGTTTCTCCATGAGCAGTTTTTCAAGTCCTCTTGATTTTCCTGGTAATTGTTTTAACCCTGCAGTTTAAGCTTGCCTAACTTAGTTTTCACTTTTCAAGACCTGACATACAATTCCTTGAATCCCAATTGACATGTTAACTTTGAACATTAAAAGCTGAAAAGCTTTCACTCTGCTCCCGCTTAGTCGCATATGCCTGAACGGCATGTCGTCCTACATACAGAACAGACTGCATAGCCTTTACAGAAAATTAAATAACTCATCCTTTTTATGCAAGTGCCAAACATCAAAAGGGCCAAGTACCTACTGGGTCGTGTTCAAAGACCAGCTTAAGAAATCAAGAGAGGATCGAAAGCCAAGGTTTTGCAAAGCACATACTTGCAAGAGACCTCTGGTAGTCATGGAGTAAATCTCATTTCCATAGTCTCAGTCTGTGCTTTCAGATACTCTGGCTTTGCTTGTCTTATTCCCACAGTCAAATCGAGCACTTTTGCACCTTTATGAGTCAAATGAATTTAGACTTTCTGATGAAATTTCAGAATGGGAATTCCCACCCCCAAACTCAAGAACTAGAGAAGTCATGGTGGTTAAGTATTGGGCTGTTTACCACAGGTCAGCAGTTCGAAACCATCAGCTGCTTCTTGAGAGAAAGATGAGGCTTTCTACTCCCATAAAGAGTTAACTCGCAGGACTATTACAGCAACACCAAGCTAGTAGACAGGGAGCACTAAGAGGTGGAATAAGGGGGAAAGTGATGGTGGGGCAGGAGGTGGCAAAAGGAAACAGAGGCAAGCTTTAGGAAGCTAAGGCATGGATAGGGGGTGTAACAGAGGTGTGCACTTATGTAAATACAGTAATCCATAGCAATAGTGGTATTGGCCTAGGTACTTATATTTATAAGGCAATTCACTGAGGCTGCAGGTGGGCCTTGGGTCTTGGTTCATACCTTCCCTCAGTACAAGAGCACTTTGTTCAAACAAATTGGCTGTCTGTGATACTCACCCCCCCCCCCCCCCTACATGATTGCTGAAGACAAAATGGGCACATAAGCAGATGTGGTGAAGACAGAGGATGGTGCCTGGCTATTAGAAGATATAGTGTCCAGGGTCTTAAAGGCTCAAAGCTAAACAAGAGACCATCCAACAGTGAAGCAAGCCCACATGGAAGAAGCACACCAGCTGGTGCCATCAGGAGGTGTCATTGAGACTGGGCAATGACTTCAGAAAATGCACAACAAACAGTAAATAAACAAAAATATATTGGTGAGGCGGGCTGGAACAGAGACCCAAAGCCCATCTATGGACAATGGAGCATCCCCCCCACAGAGGGATCACAGGAAGAGCATGAGTAATCAGGGTGGAGTAGAGCATTAATGGGTAACACAATATTCTTCTGATCCCTTGAGGCCTCCCCCACCCCCACTATCAAGATCACAGTGTTGTTTCCCAATTTAGACTAGACAGGAGCATGTACATATGTATAGACAAAGTGATAAAACTCACAACACATGGAACCCAGGAACAGGAATGGGAACAGAGATGCCAAAAGGGTCAGTGAAAGTGGAAAAGAGGTGGGGAGAGAGGGGTCACTGATTGCAATGAATGGCACATAACCACCCACACACCCCTCCCATCCTGGGGGAAGAACAACAGAAACCAGAGGGGAAGGGAGACAGCAGTTGGTGTGAGATTTGAAAATAATTAGCAATCTACAGTCTATCAAGGGGCCACACGGGCTGGGGATGGAGGTGGGTTGGGGGGAGGGAGGAAAAAAAAGAGGGCTCAGTGGAAAGTAAATACCTAGAAAAGAATGATGGAATATAAGTATGAATATGTTGGATACAATTGATGTATGGATTGTCGCAAACATTGTAAGAGCCCCCAATAAAATGATTAAAAGGAAAAAAAGAAAAGAGTTAACTCACAGGGTCCCTATGAGTCGGCATCAACTAGACAGCAATGAGAGTCTTTAGTTTGATAAAATTTCAAAGAATGGGAGTTCCCGGATACTTAGTTGTGCTAATGAGGAACCGGTACATAAGCCAGGAGGCACTAACTGAGACAACACAAGGGTTATTTCCTGGTCTAAAGTCAAAGAAGGTGTGTGTCACAGTTGAAGGCTTTCCCTTCCCTGATTCTGTCTGATTGCTGAGCACGTGATGTGAGAAGATGGACTCCAGGGAGAAGAACTCCGCATCAGTTTGGGAGGCGGCTCGTTAACAACCTGAAACATGCAGACGCATTGTGCTGCCTCTTGAAAATGAAGAAGACTGATTTAGACCAAAAACTAAAACCTTCAGCATGGATTACAACTTCACATGAAGAAAATAAAAGCTCTCACTTCTGGATTGACAAGCAGCATCACAATAAACAGAGAAATGATGGAAGTTGTCAAGGATTTCATTTGACTTGGATCCACCATCCGTGCTCATGGAAGCAGCAGCGCAAGAATCAAGTGCATCCTACATTGGACAAATCTGCTGCAAAAGACGCTGTTAAAGTGTGAAAGAGCAAAAATGTCAGTGTAAGGGCCTAGGGAAGCCATTTTATAGACCTGATGCTAGGGGAAGCAAGATGGCCCTTCTGGAGGATGGCCCACAGTGTGGTCAAGTCTGAGGATGCACTTCATGGAGCGAGGTTTACTGTATGCTTGGATTATTCTGGTTTCTGTCACTCATTACGAACTGCCTCCTATGAACCACCTGTGTTTCTCATTGGGTCTGGCCTCTGTGGGTTGCTGGCTTGGATCTCACGCCTGTAGGGCTTTGCTTTCTGATCTTTCCTTTCTTTGTCACAGCCGCCTGTCTGTGCATGTCAAAGTCCATACTCCTGCTGCTTGCTCTCCTTTTTCATGTCTTCATTTCTCCTTTCTTTCTTTTGCTGCTTCCCT
>PVJH01015419.1:0-53693 GCA_004026705.1 Nesogale talazaci
AATACAAAGATTCTATATCTTAGAATGAAATGATCCATAAAGGTGTGTATGTTCATGCCCATCTGAAATACTGCCTTGTGTCCTTTAGGTTAACCTTTGACTCACCAAAATCTGCCCATATACCCACTCCTAACTAATTGACATGGCTGGGTTCCTAAGATAAGGTCATTGTACAAAAATGAAGGATGATTACATCAGATCACAAAATGGAGAATAACAATGATCACATAATTGATAAATCCCATCATTACAGAACAGCCAAACCACCAATCTCATGGCCCAGCCATGTTGATGCTGAACCTCAATCTTCTTTGCCAGTGCTATCTTCAAATCACACCTCTCTGTTCATCACTGCCAGACATACGTCATTCTGCATAGAATAGATAACAGACTTTTCTTAGTATTGTCACAAGTGCAGAAAGTCAGCTAATGAGGTCGCCGATGAGTGAGGTGTAGGCGTGCACAGACTTCCTGAATAAATGTGGGAAAGATAGAGTGGAGGGCTGGGACTTTGGTTTGAATACGATTGATGTTTGTCTTTCCTTCTTGGTAAAGGGAGTGTGATCCAGAAAACTCCCATTACAACAGTGTCTTATCGAGTGAAATACTCTGTGGGAAAGTCAGGAGCAAGTCCTTATGGTTACAATGATGGGATTTGGTGCATTCCTACTTCTGAAGCGCTTTTTCTTTCATCGTATTCTCACAGACTCCTATGTCTAACCTGCTGTGTGGCCAAAACGCTTAGCCAGTGGTGAAGTTCTTTACTTCTGTATTTGAAAAGGACTCATCTTCTGGTGTCTACTCAAAAGAAACACAAACTGACTCCCATTGAGCCCACCCTGTCGCATAGTGATCTTACGGGACGGGGTGGACCATCCCCAAGTTTCCGAGACTGTACCCCAGTGAGAGTAGAAAGCTGCATCCTTCTCCCTCCGAGAGACTGGTGGTTTCAAACTGCCCCCAGGGCTCCAATAGCAACCCTAAATTTGCATTTCTCCAACTGCATTGTGAGTCTTCAGTTTAATGTCTGTCTTCAGTCCTTCACTGTGATATTCTCAAGCATAAGAGTTCGGTCTTCACTCCCACCGGAGTGCAGTGATGTCCCCTCCTCCCAAAAGAATGGGGTCTTCCTCATTTATTTCTGTAAATTTTAGTTCTAGGTCTCATCCAGAGCTGGTGTTTAATGCATGCTTGATGAGTAGATGAATGAGTGAGTAAATGAGGCTTTTATCTGAGTAACAGTCATTCAGATATCCTTTCCCTGAAAAAACGGACACATCCTAGCCTGATGGGTGACAGTTGATGAGCAGTTTGTTACATTCAAAGACGGTTGCATTTCATGGCCACCTACACTTCAAGACAGAAAAAATAACAGAATAAAAATTTAGGCTTGCACCTTTAAATTTTTAGCACATTGTTTTTCCTACCCTTTCATTCATAGATTTGTAAGTCACTTATAAAGTGATGGAAACTATGCAACAATAAAAGGGGTCCCAGACTGGATGGTAAGTGGGGAGGGCAGGTGATTTCCCGGCTCCAGGAGGTCTGTTTGCTGGGTGTGGTGGCAGCAGCGGCCCTGTGACTCTGTGGAAGAATGTTCTCACTGGGGAGACCTCTGTGGGAGGAGCCACAGCTACAACTGAATTAGAGGGGCTGTCAGTGCCTGTGTGCAGAGGGCAAGAGGAGGGGGTTAGATAGGACAGAGTGGTAGCAGTTCGAAATGCAGATACATAGGTGGGTGCTGTACTGCTCCTTCAACGTTTTTTGTCTGTTTGGAAACTAAAAGGCTGGAAGAGACGACCCCAGAAATGAAAGTGCGGCGCTCACACAAGTGAATGGAAGAACAGTCTCCCCTTCTCGTGTCCTTTTAGAAGTGGGAACATTTGAGTTTATACTACACACACACACACACACGTATGTGTGTTTTGGTCATTAGCTTAGTGTGTGTTTGGTGACATGAGCCTTTGACTGCCGAGCAATCGAGGAATCACGTGGTGACGTTGATAACACGCATTTGCTTGCCATCGGGGGCTTTTTCAGAATTCCTGGTACTTTTAGAGGATATGACATACGTCAATTGTTGCATGGATTCTTTCCCGTATCCTTCAGGCTGGTTTCTTGGAGAGTTTAAGCCTAGTGGGCAGCCTGTACCCTGTGTCATTTTCATCATCTTTGTGGCCTGTTCCTAGGGAAAGAGAAAATAAATTTCCTTAAAAATGGCATGTTTGGTACTGGGATCCCAAGGTTTGACAATGATTGATATCATGTATATTTATATATATTAGAAGAACCAATTTCATGCATGTGTGTATACTAATATCATAATGAAACAGTATTCTGCATTTATTTTCCAGCCTTGTTGCTGGAAAAATAAGCTACAAGAGTCATCCGCATTGACTTTGAAGAGTGCAGCTGATTTCTTAAGATCGCGGGGAAAGAGAATTTGCTGTTGCTTGTGGGCTGTGCAGATAATTCAATTTCGTTAGTGTTCTGATCCCTCACAAGAACTGCAGGAGTCTCCTTAGAAGTGATTCCCTCTTGACCCCATGGATGGGCTTTTCCTGTGCTGCCCTGCCTGTTTCATGGGGGTTTGAATCCGGTGGCTCTCTCTTCATTTCCAGGTGACAGTGGCCTTTTGTTTCCCTGTGCCAGGGCTCAGCATCCTTGAGGGCATTGTTACAGTGTCTGTGCAGGAAAGCAAGCAGGCAGCTTTTTAAGCACACTGCTTGTTCATAGCTGCGTGACATAAATCACTCAGCCCGTCTTTCAAGTAACAATCTTTCTTATCAAGGAGCTGTATCAAGTGTGGAGTTGGAGAAGAGGCCCTTTAGGTATTTCAACACAAACTCACCCACCACCTTTTCATCAAGAAACAAACACTTCATATGTGAAGTCATTTTGCTATTGGCATGACTTTCTTCCTGAGTCCTGCAGAGGAAATGGGCAGAAGAGAAGCGCTGTCTTTTCAGTGAAGACTTAGGGGGAAGCTCTGCAAAGTGTGGGGTCCTGAGTGCTCTGGAGGTCTTCTACTTACACGGGGGTTCTCGTTTTCCATTAGCTACCGTTTCTGCCTCCTCTGCTGGGTTCTAACTGCACATCTTTCTGTTACTGACCAAGGACATGGCATCTGGGCTGCACTGGAATATTTATGTTGTCGTTGGATGAGTTGATTCTGACACACAGTGACTTTATTGGGTAGAGAAGATGGAATTATCCCATAAGTGATGCTGTGCTATATTCAGTGTTGCAGATTGCATAACTCACGCTTATTTTTCCACCACGCATGCTCACACATGATTAAAGCTAAGCGCTCAGCGGTTGCTCCGTGAAGGTTGGCAGTTTGAACCCACCAGCCTCCGAATCTGCTGGTCAAACCCAATGGGGGCGATGGTCGCATGATGTTGCTGTGAGTTGAAGTCCCTTTGATGACATCAGACAGCAGCTCATGCCTATTTATGTACTTTCGATTTTATTTATGTCATATATGACTGGAGTCAACTTGGTCAGGTTTGGTCCTATCAGAAATGTGTTCTGTTAAGCGGTTTGTTCCTTTGCCATTCCCTGTCCACAAAAAGGCTCCCCAGAGTAGGAAGTACTCATTGCAGAATGACAAAAAGCTACGCTGTCATAGATTGGGGTGTGGCAGCATAGAGACTGGGAAGAGCTGGTAACATTTACAAAGCTTTCCCTGGAGTCAGATCATACTCATTTCAGGTCGTTGACTTGCCCAAGGTCACACTCAGACCCAAGAAGTGTTGGAAGGGGCCAAGGGCGGCAGGAGAAAGTGAGGCAGGTCCTCACAGTCAGCTCTGAAGCCCAGCAGCCTGCAGACAATCTATAGTTGTTCTACTGGGGCTGATGGACATGTTAAGAATACCGTTGTCCATTCTTGCATGTGGTGGTTATACTTTTGCCAGATTGTAAAAATGGCCTGGGTAGCGTGTGACCTCTTCTAATTTCACAGAGGGCAGGGAGATCACCAGCAGCAGCCCAGAGCTGATTTTCATGGACAGAGGTCAGACATGCCTGCCCTCTCCAACCACTCTGCCAGTTTCATCATCAACCATTCCTCCCACAGCACTTCCTGCTTCTCTGGTGGGTCCGATCATCCTTGGCACGGGCCACACAGAACCCACAGATCATGCTGACATTTGTGGGGGTATGTTAGAGAACATACAGCGTCATTCAGCGTGAGAAATAACTCAGGGTGGAGTCCTTCAAGTAGGACAGCCTCTTCTCAGGCCAGCTTGTAGGCACATCCCTCCCTGGCCTTTGAGCTCTCCTAGGACTGAACCAAGAAACAAATATAAGCTGATTGCCATGAGTCAGTGCTGACCGCCAGCAAACTGTACAGAACAGGGTAGAACTGTTGCCACCTGGGACCTGGCTCCGCATGAGAAAGAATTCATGCTGAAGCCGGGTTTGTCATGCAAGTGTTTTTTTTGTTTGTTTGTTTGTTTTTTGTTTTTAATAAAGGAGAGAAGCAGTTTCAGACTTTACAGAGAGAGAGAAAGAGACCTCGCACAGCTGTGCACTACCTTGGCCATGCTGAACTGTTGGAGCTGCTGGGAGAGCTCCCATGACAGAGCTTCTGGCTTTTTAGGCTCCTCCTCTCCACTGGGAGGCGTGTACTGGTTGATCCCATGGCTGAATTAAGCCCACCTTGCCTAAATGGGGCCAATCCAGATGTACCACCTATTCAGGTACACCACCCCTTCCTGTCTTGGAGCCCTGGTCCCTGTTCTAATCATCTTATAGACCCTCCTCTGAGTTTCTGAGACTCTCAACTCATTTTTTACAGTTAAAAAATGGTGGGCATCACTGCTCCCTGGTGGGAGCAGGAAGCTTAGCTTTATTCCTGGAGAGCTGCTGCTGGATTTGAACCATCAGCCTTGTGAGCCTCACTCCCACACACAGCCACTGTGCCACCAGAGCTCAGCCTGGTTTTGTTGGCATTTTATCCACATCTTATACAATTCAATAATGCAACCTTATCAAGAAGTGTTGCACAGTTGTCATATTTAATTCTAGAATATTTTCTTCTTCTTAGTATTCATTGTTATTCATGTGATTATTATTTTTATAATTGGGGCAAAAAAATACACAAGAGAACATTCTCCAATTCCACAACTGATGTTTGTATAATTCAGTGTCATTGATTACGCTCTTTGTGCTTTACAGCCACTATTGATATCGTTTTCCCAGTTATCCTACCACCTTTCTTATAAAATCAAAGCCCCTACACATCAACTCCTTCCCCTTCACCTATGGTAACCATTGGTCAAGTTTGATTTCATCTATCATATGCTAGCATGATTAGATCACTTTTAAAGTAAGTTGTATAATCATGATCACTTCTAGTGTCCCTTCCCGCCTCTTACATTCATTGTTTGTTCTCCAAGCCCCCTCCTGCTTCCTAGCTTCCACCTCCCAATCTCACATTCCCTATAAACCCTTGCTTCAATTATTGTCTCTATGCATCGACTTCTGTGCTTCACAAACTGGGAAACCCAACAGAAGCAATAAAACAAAATACAATAAAGTGGTAAAAATAAGAAATACAAATTATGAGTAAGAAAGAAAAGACTACCACCAATATTTGAAAAGTCAGGGAAGAAATTTTTTGTCATGGAACAAGCAAGAAATTCTTGAGCCTAGAACAGATTCGGGTTGGGTCAAGAGGGTGGTCACCTGACCAAGTATCAAGTCCATTCCAGCATAATTAAGTTTACATTGATCTCTATCTGATAGAAAAGCAGTTTGAGACCCTTGCCTATGTCCCTGTGTCGAGAGGAGATCTGCCAGGAGCGTACTCTGCCTAGATACCCTGTAGATGGAACTTGGGCTTCCACTATCCTCCAGAGCCTTCTACAAATTGGATGTTCACAATTTAATCTCTGATACTTTCCCCTTTGTCATATTTAGATTTTGTTATTGTCATCTTTGGATCACACAAGCTGGTGTGCTTCCTTCCATGTCGATTAAGTTGAATCCTCACCTAGATGACTGCTTGTTTGAATATAAGCTTTAAGAACCCAGACTCTAACTCTTTACGGGAGTAGAGAGCCAGGGAGTGGCTGGTTGTTTTGAACTGTTAATGTTGGGGTGGCAGCCAAATATGGAACCACTATGCAGCCTTGGCCTGAAAGAGCTTTATAGAAGGCAAGTTACAAAGCTCTTTAGTTCTGGTGGTTTTGTGCCTATCCGAGGGCAACTCAAGTCTATGGGTTCACAGCCGGAGCCCTTTTTGGACACGTGTACCTTCAGACTGGCGTAGCAAGGTGAAACGGGATGCTAGGAGATCAAAGGCCAGTGGGTGTATGTCTCATGAAGGGGCTATGTCTGGTGTAAGTTTAAAGATGTTCCCAGGGCAACCGTTTCAGAGTCACATGGCTCCAAGGTTATTGGGAACGTGTCAGAGTGCCAACAGCAACCAGGGCCAGCAGCCCAAGCAGGATGGACCCTGGAAGCAGACTCGAATCCTAGCTAAGAGGACAGTGAAAGCTCAGTAGATCACGACCCCAAGATGGCATCATCAGCTCGTGACCTGATCGATAGGTTGGGCTCCACCCGTACACTTTCATCCAAGCACAAGTTTACCCATCAAAGTTAACCACCGCACAAATCCAGTGATATCACCATCCATGTCATCCAGAAAGCCTGTTGTAAGTGTTATGAAGCTGCCAGGCGGAGAGTGGTACAAATCAAGTTCCTCAAAGTTTAGTTTTTACTCGAAAGCTTGAGTTTTATCACTGGCAACAAGCACTGTGACTTCTGTCCCTTGAAGTGACAGGCTCATTTTTGAAAAAAAATGTCCACTGAATGCCCAAGCCTCATAGTCATATTTGGCAGTTATTGTTCTACATGAAAGTGGAATTTTAGTTCAGCTTTCAACCTGACTGCTCTCCTCTGTGGTGGTTTTATATTTGTTTGTTTTGTTTTCTTGGCTGTGCTTAAAATGTTTTTTTAATTTGTTGCTGTTGTCAAGAAGATACACAGCAGAATTTACACCGATCCAAGTTTCTACATAAACCTTCCAGCAACACTGATTACAACCAGTGCCACCCTTCTTTTCACTTGTTCCTCCCCCACTTGTTCCTCCATTCTCATGGCATCACTGCCTCCAAAGCTCTTAACTAAATGAGGTGCTGCTGTCAATGATTTTCAGAGACAGACCTTAAAAGGAAGATGGTCTTTACTGACCAAATGAAACTCTTACTTGGTTTTAAGAAGACTTGATGGGCTATGTCTGGTGTAAGTTTCAGGATGTTCAGTCCCAAGGCTCTAGAAAGTCTGGAATCCAGGAGAATTTGAAATTCCGTTCTGCATGTTTCTTCTTTGCCCAGTATTTTTTTTTTTTGTAGGCATCACTGCCTCTGGTGGTTGTGGGCGCTACCTAGTGCTGCTCCTGAGAGCCGCCGCTGGGTTTGAACCGCCAAGCCCGCGGGCTGCGGTTCCACACTCAACCACTTATGCCACCGGGGCTCAGCCCTTGCCCAGTATTCTTCTGTAGGCTCTTTGACCCAAGCATTTGGTCACGGCTGCCAAGCACCGCTCGGTTCTTCTGGTTTCATGGCCAAGGAGGCAGATTCAAGATGTAATTAGCCACACACTCCATTCCTGACCCCATCCTCTTCCTTAGAGCTTCCAGGTGAACAGGGACTAATTGTTAAGCCTTGCACAAGAACCAATCTAGAACCCCCTCCCAGGGGTTGGATAACAGAAAATTGGGTGAGGGGCAATGGAGGAAGATGTAAGATATGGAAATAGTAATCTATAACTTATCAAGGGTTTGTGAGGGAGGGCAGGTACAGGGAAGGAGGGGGAGGAAATGGGGAGCCGATATTAGGGGCACAAGCGGGAAGAGAAGGCTTTGAAAATGATGATGGTAGCATATGTGCAAATGTGTTTGACACATTGGAGGAATGTCTGGATTGTGATAAGAGATGTAAGAGCCCCCTAATAAAAGTAATAAAAAAAAAAAAGAAAACTACTACTACTACTAAAAAAAAAAAAAGAAACAAAACTTGATCAATCATGGGTGAAGAAGAAAGAACTGTTGCTTTAGTGGCATTGAGTTTATGTTAATGATGCTAGAATAATTTGGAAAATAATATCAATAATGTCTGTACAAGACAAGCAGTATAACCAGTGACAGTAAATTATACATGTAGAAGTAGTGGAATTGGAAAATGTTTTGTTATGTATATTTTTGCCATAATTAGGGGGGAAATTACCTGAATAATAATGCTACAAGGAAGAAGAAAATGTTCTAGAATTGAATGTGGTGATAATTGTACAACTCGTTTTGATGTGGTTGAATTATTGAATTATGTGACACGTGAATGAAGTGCTAATAAAACTGTTTTTTTAGGCTGAGCCCTGGTGGTGCCATGGTTGTATGCTGGTTCAAATCCAGCAGCAGCTCTCCAGGAGTGAGGCTGGGCTTCCTACTCCCACCAGGGCAGTGATGCCAAAAAAGAAAAAAAACCCAAACTGTTTTTAAAAAAAGATTCCAGGTGAAGCTGAAGCACTAAACATGGTATTAGGCCCATTAACTGAGGTATCCCATGGAACCACAGCTCTCAAGTTCCAAGCCAAGTAAATACATCACCAGCAGCGAGGCTTTGTTTGTTGGCTTGTTATTGCTGTACATACACACGCAAGTTGGTCATACGTGCTTTTCTTCAAGGCTTCCCTCCTACCTCAGAATATTAAAGAACATATACTCAGTGGTCAAGATTTAATTAAATGCATACTTTTTTTATTGCTTCTTCAAGAGTTACTTTCATTTTTTTTCCTTTTAACTACAGATGCATGGTGGTGAAGCATCCGACCAAGATCGTTAGGTGCCACTTAAGTGATTTGTGCTAAGTGGTCAGAGGTTTTATCTGACAGAGCTTTTGCAGCACCAAGGAAAATGTCAGAAGGCAAATGACATCTCTTTTTTACTAGGAAAATAATTCTGAGTTGGTGGTTTTCCATGGAAGGGTCTCAGGGACCCACAAGTGTCTCCAGACCACTCTGAGAATTGCTTTTTCTGGGCACCACTGTTTGGAGCCCTTCCTCTCACGGCGACCTTATGCCCAACAGAAAGACACACTGCCCGGTCCCGGGCCAGCCTCACCATTGTAGTCCTGTGGGAGCCCACCCTGGCAGTTGCCGTGTCCATCCAGCTCGGTGGGGTCTTCCCGTTTTACACTGTGCCTCCATCGACCCAGAATGATGTCCCTTTCCAGGGACTAGTGTTTTTGGATAGCATGTTCGAAGTACACGAGGGGAAGTCTTTCCACTCTTGCCTCGGCTGTCCTTCTTCCACGACAGATGGGTTTGTTCTTTGGGCAGTAGCCATGGCACTTTTAATGCTCTTCACCCGCCCCGCAATTCAGACGCCTCAGTTCTTCTTTGGTCCCCCTTGGTCAGTGCCCAGCTCTCATACAGAGAAGGTGATATGGAGAATTCGTCCTCAAAGCCATGTTCTTGCTTGTCAGCACTGGGAAGAAACTTTGGACAGCAGGTCACCCAGTGATTTTAGTGGCGTCTGTCTTAGCTACTTATCTAAGAACTCAGTGGTTTCAAACATTTGCACATCCTTCCCTAGAGAGAGGGTAGGTCCCTGTGGGGCACCAGCAATGCCCCAAACTCAAAAAGCAAGCTGAGTCAATTCTGACTGTAGGTAGAGTAGAACTACCTCTGTGGGTTTCAGAGGCTGTAACTCTCTCAGGAAGCAGAACGCCTAACCTTTTTGCTGCAGAGTGACTCGTGGTTTTGAACTGCTGATTCTGTGGTTAGTAGCCCTCTGTGGAACTCACTGCACCACCAGTGAAAAATGGACGAAAGAAACCCTGCCTTCTGAAAGCTTACACTGTAGTGGAGAGAGACAAACAACTAACAGCAAGAAGAACATAAATTGGTAAAATACTTAGTATATTTGATAGTGGTAAATACTAAAAGAAAATAAAACCCAGAGGAGACTATGAAGTATCAGAAAATTCTGAAATTTGAGGGTACGTAATAGGGAAATGCTGGAAGGTGGGCAGTGCTTTATTTGGGTACCTACCTACCTACATATATACATACACACATACCGACTTACATACAGACACGAGGACATACATACAAGACCTCTCAAAGGTACCTGCCAACGACACTGAGAAGGTGACATTGAGTCAAGGCATGAGCGGAGGGGAGTAAACCTAGAGGTGTCTCAGGAGAGAACATTCCAGACTGAAGCAGCACACAAGTAGGTAGAAGGGCATCTAGAAATGTCCCGTGAATGGGTGGGAGATCAGAGAGGCGGGAGCGGGGCGAGCGAGTGGGATTAGAGCAGGTAACGACCTCGGTGAGGTAAGAGGAGGCAGTTCACATGGGATCTGCGAAGCTTGGGCATCTGAGATAGGGGTGCGAGGGCCCATTGCTTGGGGATTTGAGGAAAAGAGATTTAGGCTGTTGCAAACAGTCTGACGTGTGGTCTGGGTAACTGGAAGGGAAGCCATGGAGGAGAACCAACGTACTGTGACTTGCCCACTGTTAAATATTTAAGAATGGTGACACTAGACCTGTACCCTCTCATTTAAAACTCTTGAGACCAGATGAATTCATAAGGGTTCACATTTCATACCTGTGTGTGTGTGTGTGTGTGTGTGTGTGTGTGTGTGTGTGTTGTGGTGGGTGTCACCAGAGTTCATGAGAATTCCGTTCTCTGGTTTTCCCTCATCACAAACTTTTTGAAAGCCCCCCCCCTTGCTTTACAGTATATTTTATAATACACTATTAATATCTGAAGTATCATTCTATAATCATGTTACCATTTCTGCAGTGAAATGAATGATCACACTAAGTGGGGGGCGGGGTGTAAATAAAGAGTGTAAATAGGACCACATCTCATTCAGGGAAGGGTGTTGCTACCAAATGAGTTATCACAGCACTTCAGATTTTCAAAGCTTTGGGATTTTAGGCGTGAGCAATGGATGTCTGACCTTGACTCCAGTGTTCTTCAAGTCCTTCCATTGCAGGACGTTTTTAAAGACAGTCACTTCCTTACAAGTTCATTGCAGGCCTGGTAGCATGCCACTGTGCTTGAGAGAGACCATAGCCCAAGGCCTGTCATGGCCTGGGTTCTGCTCTCAAGAGGGTGGGGGAAATCAAATACCTATCAATTTGGGACACAAACGGTCATTTCCAAAGGATTTTTTTTCACATCTTAGTAGCCTATAATGTTACATGAGCAGTCCAAGCACCAAGTTAATTAGAGCATACTGAGCATTGGGACAATCCGCCTGCGCTTGGAATTACCCAACTCTGCTCGTTTGTGGTGGACACACATTACTTTTCTATCTGACTTTGCATTTCTTCCCTACAGCTGCGAGCTGCCTTTTTCCACATTTGACGCTGCAGTTCCTAACCTAAAATAAACTTCTGTGTTCCTCCAAATCTGTGCTCTCTCAGCCCTGATGCCTCAGAGAACCCAGTTTGCAGTTTGCAAAAAGTGCAGTGCCTTTAGGAAACCATCGTATCAGTGAAGAAATGGTGTGATTTTTCCCCCACCCCCGCCCATTTCAACTACCTGTGTTGTCCAAATATTAACTGAACGTTCTTCTTCTCATAGAGTTTCACTTAAGAATCATTGTATTCTATTTTTCACAGCACCTATCCTCCTGAGAAAAAGTATTTGAAAAGAATCGTTATAGAGTGAAGCCTTTGAAGAAAGACTTCTCATTTAACATACTTGCTGGCAAAATGACACATAAACTCTGGACACTGGGGAATTCTAAATGTTTTATGAATGTGTGTCAAAGAATAATGTCCATTGTAATAAGCACATTCTGCATCCTGGTGCATGCTTCTTCACAAGGGTGGTGGAGGATTCCATTTCCAAGGGCAAGAATCCAAATCAGTCACTGCCACAAAACTATAGTGAAGGGTGGGAAAACAGGAGTTTAGAATAATATGCCCCAAAGGATGAATAAGAACAAGAAGAAGAACACTGCTTGTAACATTCCCTTTAAGAAAAGGACAAAGGGGATTGCTGCTGTCCCCAGTGGAAGAAGGGGAAGATGTTGGGAACAACAGAGTTCTTCCATAGGTTCCTAAGAAGAGCCCTGTGAAAGGCATCTCTTTGGTTGATTATTCTCCAGAACATCTATTTACCACAAAGTAGAAATTCTACTAAGTTTTCATGAGATTGATTACATTGGAACTTTAGGTACTATATATATTAAAAATCTCAAGTTGTCGTGGGTGAGAAAAAAATGCTCCTCAGATATATTGTTTTAAGGTTCAACTTGAAGGACTTCATCTAAATAAAAAAATTTCAAAAATTCCACTATTTTTACTTCAGATTTTGACATGGAATGCAGAGAGGTCATATAGAGAAAATGTGCTTGATCCCAATTGGATTTTGTGTTCTGTTGTCTTGGGTAGAGGTTTCTAGAAAAGTCGATTTTTTACATTTTACTTAATAAACAGAATCCTCCCAGGAGCCTTTGGAGAATGTGGAGTGGTACTGAAGGGCTTGCCAGAAGCAAAATCTAGTCCTGCAACTCGCCGAGAGAACCCGTGGCTAAGTGGCCTCACTGAGGATTTTCAGTTAATATGCCAGCATGTTAGTGGGTGCCTTCGCAGAAATTACCAAGTCCTCAAGGGAGGAAGCCGCAGGGATCGGACTTGTTCTCTGGAAGAGGAAACAAAGTTCGAAAAGAATACTTCACTAACTTTGGTTTGAGTTCAATGACCCAGTTCCGGTGGATAGGTTTTGTTTGTTTGTTTCCAAGACTATAGTGAAAAGAATTGTGTAAGGAGAGGTTTGTTTGTGTAGCTTGTTGGCTAGTTGGTGTGGAAATATCGTCTTTGTTCTTTAATGAAAAGGTCAGGCTTGAGACTGAAGGAAAGGTTTCCAAGGGTGCCTGGTGTTTCCTGCAGGAGGCTTTGTTTGGCCCAGTCCCGAGTCCACGGTGAAGCATCGAGCCCTTCAGTTGGCAAACTATTTGTTTTTGGTTGTTTTGATGAAGCTTTGAGTTGGAGTCAACTCTATGGCAGTGAGTTTGGTTTATGATTGAGAGTTCTGGGTCATCGTTCTCTGAAGAATTAAAAACAATTATCATTTGGTTTTAAAAATAGTTGATTTCTATCAGGACTGAATCATGAGACATCAGTTTTCAACTTGGAACACTTGCTTAAAGACATTTTTTTCCATCTCTGGGTGAATTTAGTTGACCTCATTTGGTCATGGCTTCGCAGGATGAATTTTAATGATCTCAGTTAAAATGCTTTCTTTCTGCATTTTCCAGGAAAGAAATTCAGCCGGGTTATGCAAAGAAATTTAACAAATCTCATTTTCATTTGTTTATGTCCTTAGAAAATCTTGAGGGTTTTACTGTAAATTTCTGTTTTCTATGAAATTGGTTTCCTTGAGAATAAAGAGTTGGGTTCTTTCTCCTTGATTTCTGGAAAATTTCTACATAGACAGATCTATGCCAGTGCATACATTTCTGGAGTTGTACAGCCAGCCCCCACATTCTGTTTCTGAGTTGTCCCTGGTCCTTGAACACCAACTTCACTGGTTCTAAGCCATCTACAGCTGTCAGTTAGATCCATGTTCAGTAGCTCTCAACAGAGCACAAGGCTCACAACAGACCTGACGGTATTTGCTAGACAGGCTAAACTTTTGTTTGGTTTTAAGAAGACTTCAAGGAATAATATTTTCATGGATGTTGTTTAAGGGTGAAAGATGGCCTCTGAGCTGTCAGCTCAGGGATTCTCTACATCAATTCAATACATATAAAAAATGACAAAAATTATTCACGGTGTTGCTGGTTGACTATCTTGCATTTGATCTTGTAATAGCTCACTTTGCAGTGAAGCAGAGTCCACAGGCAACTCATTATTTTGCTTGGTCCACATTTGGTTCAGAAGCAGAGAAGCATCAGCTGGGGGTGAATTCTTCATGCCTTGCATTTGGGGGTTAAAAGACAGTTTAGGTTAGCGCTTGCCAGTTGGCGGACAGGTGAGTCTTCTTGAACGGAAGCAGTACATCTCTCCTTGTCAAGTACAACTTTGTGTCAAGTACATCTTCCAGTACATCTTTCCTTCTTCTTTTCACGGCAATGAAAAGTGTTCATTTTCAGAACCACAGACAATCAAGAAACACACAGAGGTTAAAAGATTAACCATGCAGTTTTGACTGTCCGTGCTTTCCTTGTCGAAACTTCACTTATAATGCAGCAGCTTTCTTTTCAGGAAAAGTCATCCTCATGTTAAAAATGTGTAACATGTTGATTTGAGACTAAAACAATGGACTAGCCTAAAATTTGGCATTCTAGCCTGTTCTAGAATGAACTATTTCTCTTAAAAATAAAAGGTTAAGCAATTTAAACTTCGCCAAGGGAATGTTGCTTAAATCCCAAGATTGCATAAAACTTCATATATAATGATATGCAAAGCTGTTTGTAACAAAAAAAATGAAATTAATTTTTCTATTTGCTTTCAAAAGATCAATAATGGTCAATGTTTATAAATGTACATGGGACCTAGTTTGAGAAATCGTAAAGATTTATTCAGTTGTACAATGCTATAAGTTTATTTAAAAATTCAGTACATTGAATTATTTAGAAATAGATTTAATCTTACCAGTAGTGATTGCACATTTTAGTACAGTCTAAATAGCCTGGTAAATTGTAATGTATTATTTGGTATTAAGGATAATAACCTAGATATATTTCAGTACACTTGATTTTTCACTGCTTCCTAAAGCAACACATAAGTAATTTGAAAATTTTTAATATTTAAAGAAAAAATCTTTAAAAATACAATTTTAGAAAAAAAGCAGCACATGACCTGGTTACAAAAATCTGTACTTTCGAAATTCAGAAAGCAGGAAAAATATTTTTGCAAATCTAATAAAATGCATGAGTATGTTTATATAAGTTTTTCTTGACTTATAAATCTAGCAATTCACAAAATGCAAAAGAAAATCTGATTAAGAAAAGTCTCTTTTTCTATAATGAATACTTGATATTCTGTAGACATCATCAAAATCAGTAAAGGAAGACTTCCACAGATAACCTGAAAGAAAATTCAAAAGCATTAGAAGAAGGTGGTATTTTAGGGGGGCAATCAGGATAAGTGAGACTCCATTGTGAACGGAAAATGGCATGAAACAAAATGTGCATAAAGAATGGAAAACTGATCTGCCACGTAAATAGAATGTTCTTCACCCAGTTAGTTCACAAGAAAACGTTTTTTAAAAGAAAGTGATATTTGATTGTGTGTAAGCGTGGCACAAAACTCTAGTTGACTCTTCAGTCTCTCTTTCAAACTGGGAACCAGGTGGAATGTTAATGGTAATCTTGCACTCCAAGCAAGTGGGAGCTCATGTGGAGTTTGTTAAATGACCGTGTTCATAATTTGAATCATTGTTTATGTCTGCTGCATACTGTATTAGTTTTCTCCCTCACAGAACAAAAGGCAATAGCTTCACTGCTTACATTTTAAAGGAAGTCATGTGTCTGTAAAAACTGCTGCCTAGAATCGCCGTTCTGATCCTTCCTCTGCTAGAGACTAACGCGCTGTTGCCCATGAACACCCCACTGTACGCGGTCAGTGAGCTTCTGTCTTGTAGAAAGACCCTAGATCTGGGGTGCTCAATCCGTCAATTGCCGTCAGCTAGTTGATCACAAATGTAGTGTGGTTAGATGGCATGGCATTAAAAAAATAGACGTAAGCCCATCATCACTCTCGTCAGTTAAACGATAAAGAGCAGCCAATCAGATACAGTATTAGGTGTCAAATGCATGCACAAACAGTTGTGCTAAGTGAAACAAAACTGACAAACTAAGTTATTGCCAGTTTTTAGACATTGGTTTTTTTCTCTTAAATGTAAGAATGGGTATTAAAATGAGTGGGGGAGCTGGAACCAAGTAAGAAGACAAAAGCAAATCACTTTCTTACAGAATGGATGATTATGACACTTTAAGCCGACATTCAGCTGAAGTCCAGAGCGCATGAAAAGTTCTGGAACTTACTCACAGAGGGGAAAGTACCCAAACACAAGAACAGGTGCTACCTCCTTGACTGCATCGACTTCAGCTCTGTAGTAAAACTACCATCAAACTTGAATACTCTTTCCTGAACCCTCTCTTTATGGGCTTCTCCATAGTCTCTTACTGCCTGTTGTCTTTTGCCATCTTTCGAAGATAACGGTTGGCATTTTTGGAGGTAACTGGTGGCTGAGGGGGTTATATATTGGCCTTTGAACCACAAAGTCAGCAATTTGAAGCCACCAGGAGCTCCACGGGACAAAGTTGAGACTTTTCAACTTCAGCAAAGGTTTACAGTGTCGGAAACCTAAGGGACAGTTCAACTTTATCCTGTAGGGTCACTATGAGTTGTAAGGGACGTGATGGAAGACTTTGTTGTTGTTTTTATTGACACTACATGAGGGAGTAATGAAACACCTTCCAAGAGTGAAGTTGATCTCTAGGAATTACACTTCCAAGATTTGTGATACACTCTTTGTGGGAGCAACCCAGGAGTTCTTCTGAATATGACCGAATTTGGGATAATCCAAGATTAATCAAGGTGACAAGCAGAAAACAAATTCATCTACAGTGTCTGTGGGAGTGCAAAGCCATTGTAATCTGTAGACTAAACAAAGAAAGACCAGAAGACTTGAAAGTTGCTGTGTTTTCCAGTATTCAGTGAAAGGAGAAACACTGAATCCAAAGGTTACTATGGTAGTTATGTAATCTGTTGTCAATTTGGGAGGATTAAGAGGGAAGGGATGGAGTTTAGTCTGGCAATCAGGTTGCAATTTGAGGACCTCAGTTGGAGGAACTAAGGAGATAAATAGATCACTGGAGGCAGTACTCAGGACACAGGCTCACTCCCCGGGAGACATTGCAGCTGACAAGGTGACAAGGAGCTACACTAGTGCCCTGGGAGCTGGAGAAGCCATGTGGAAAATCCTTCCAGCGCTGAGATGTTTACAATGCCACTGGATCCACAAGACTTCCTACCAAATGGCTTGTATTTTGGCATCATTGCATGTGTTTCATGAATCTGAAGAGGACTTTATAGATTGGTATTAGACATATGAGCTAATATTGGACCTATGGATTTGATCTAGACTGTACTGGGATGTTTTCTCAATATTCAATTGCTCTTGTATATAAAACTCTTTCCTATACACAGATGAGTGTCTATGAATTTGCTTATCTAATCTACCCGGACTAACACAATTACCCATTCCGCATTCTGATAAGATTAATTTAGCCTCTCCAGATTCTGTTGCAATAACTTTCTAAATCTAAGCTCAACAAGCAACTTTCTGATTACTCACGTGCCTCTCTGAAAATCCTGATATAGCAATGGATTATGTGAATGGGGAGCATTACCTTCCAGTTACCACAAAGGACTATCTATATCTTATAAATTTGACGAGTAAGATCCCTGGTAGCATAGTGGGCTGTACGTTGAGCTCTGACCTCCAGGTCAGTACTTCGAATCTATCAGCCGCTGTGCAGGAGAAGGATGGAGTTGCCTGGGAATCCCAGACGGGGAGGTCGACTTGTCTTACAGAGTTGCTGTAAGTCAGAGTCTACTCAGTGACAGCAGGTTGTTCTGGTTTAGAATAAGTGTGATTGACAAGAGTCAGCAACTCTGAAGGCAGGGCTGAATACCAGATGCTGGACCATAGAAAGTGCTTGTGGTAAATCTAGTTTTGTCTTTTTAAAAGCAATTGTTTATTGTGAATTAGGTGGAGTTTTACATTTGAGGTCATCAATTTTGTATTCAACATCTTTTGGGGGGCATCACTGCCCTCTGGTGGTCGTGGGAACTACCTAATCCTGCTCCTGATAGCCGCTGCTGGACTCGAACTGCCACGCCCTCAGGTGGCAGTCTCGAACTCAACCACTATGCCACCGGGGCTCAGTCCTGTATTTAACAGCTTAAACTGCTTATCAAACCCTCCAGGAATTTACCTTGTTTTCCCCCCACCCCCAATCCCTTTAATTTCTCCCCCATGTGGACTACTGTCTTCCGCTTCACCCAAGTTAATGTTTGTCTACCTTTTAGCACATACATTTGAAATCTTATTTGACCCACCATTGCCTTTTCAGAAAAAGAAAAAAAAATTACATGGTGCCCCTAGAAATTAAAAAAAAAAAGTGTACTATAACTCATAATCCAGAATAAAGTGTAGGTACCTGTTTTAGTAGCCCCCTTGAATTGTTCCATTTCCCCCTGCCCCCAGGGGATAGGATGACTCACTGCTCTCGCCTGTTGCTTCATCTGCCCCTTTTGCTATACCCCCACCCCCAACCCAAACCATCAAAGTCTGTTTTCTTTGGTATAAAAACCTTTGCTTTGATTTTTATGTATAATAGTGCTCGCATGCAATTTTATCCTTCTGTGATTGACTAATTTTATTCAGCACAATGTTCTTTAGGTCTGTCAATGCACGAGGTGCTTTGGCATTTCATTATTCTTCAGTGATGCCAAAACGTCTTTATCCATTCTTCTACCAATGGGCATTTAGGTTGTTTCGTCATTGTGTTATTGTTAATAGTGCTATGATGAACCTGGTATACATATGTCTGTTGATGTTATGGCTCTTATTTCTTTATTATGTATGCCCTGCAAAGGGCTGCTGGGTTATGGGATTTCTATTCCTAGTTGTTTGAGGTAGTGATTGCCATACTGATTTCCATAGTGGTTGATTATTTTTGCATTCCTACCAGCAGGTATGAGGGTTCCTATCTCCCCATATACTCTCCAGCGTTTTTTTTAAAAAAAAACTTTGTCATCAATGCCAGGGTAAGATTAGTGTGTTAGGCTGGGTTGTCTAGAGAAACAAATCAGTAACACTCATCAATGTAAAAGACAGACCTTTAAATTAAGAAGTAACTTTACATTATGAAGATGTCTCAGCCCCATCCAACTCAAGTCTATAGGTCCAATGCTAGCTGGACCCTCTTCAGACTCACATAGTTACACGCTGATGATGCAGAAAGGTGGAGCAGAAGCCGAGAGCTCATAGGCGGCGAGTGCAGAGTGCAGAATCTTGTGGATCCAAAGTTGGTGGAAATGTGGCAGACTCTTAGGGTCGGGGCAGGGGGGCTGGGCCCGTACAAGGCTGCCCCTGGAGACAGGCAGAGTCCCAGCAAGCAGGAAGGCAAAGGGGTGAAGGGGAATGGTCTCTATTATATTTTGGTCTTAGATAAAAAAGACCATACCCCCAAAGGGGTGTCATCAAACTAGACTTCATCAACAGTCGAACCCTGCCTTTACCCAGGAGTGCCTAGGTGACATAAGAGCTAATTATCACAGGTGGTATCTCATTATTGTTTTGGTTGCCTGCCTGGTTGTCTTCTTTGGTGAACTCTGCTCATATCCTCTGCCCATTGTAAGATTGGATTATTCATCTTTTTCTTGTTGAGGTGTTATAGTTTTCTATACATGTGAGAGACTAGTATCTTATCCAATATGTCATTGTCCCCAAGTTTTCACCAATCTGTGGGGGTCTCTTTTTACTTTTCTAATGAAGCATTTTGAAGCCTGGTACTACTGGCAGCCTTTTAATTATCATCTTTTTCCTAAGTACACCTTACCCTCTGGCTGCATGTCAACCTACAAGCACGAGCAACAGATTTCTCTTCTCCTTGCCAGGATCCCAGTGTTATGATTCATTTCAGGTAACTCAAATGCCAATTACCCTGGTTACTTAGAGAATTCAATTTCTAGGTGGATTCTGTAGACTGACTAGTATATTCCAGGAAAAGGGGTTCAGAGAAATCTGAAAAGAATATCTGAAGAGATTTTGCCCCCATTTAGACTCCAAACAAAAAAAGCAAACTCACTGCCATTGAGTCAGTTCTCCTTCATAGCAGCCCTGTAGGGCCGAAGAGAACTGAGATTACTTCTTTGTGAGGGTAGAAAGCCTCATCTTTCTCCCACAGAGCAGTGGGCTAGTGGGCTCAAACAGGTGATCTTGTGGCAGTCAGCTCAAAGTGTGACACACTGTGCCACGGGGAGGCCTCCATTTAAATTCACTTCCCATAAAATCAGAACATAATCGGCCTTCAGCAGTGATAACTAACTTCTCTGTGAACTAGCCTTGCTGTTTGCTGTCTCTTTGCCCTTCCTGCTGCCTGGCTTGCTTTCCTGGATTCTTGAGAACTCACCTGGGCCGACTCCAGTAGTCCTCTTTCAGGACCACCTTCTGCTTAACCACTCTGGCAATAAATCCTTTCTCTAATACATTCTTGTCCCTGCCCATTCAATCAGGTGTCTTCTAATCAGGCTCTCCAAGCAAGCATGGTTGGTGTATTGTCCACCCTGATGGTCTGACATTGTTTGAGTGGCCTCCTTATTCACTCACTCAACCAAAAATCAATGCTTGTCTTTAATGTGCTGGAAACGAGGGTTTTAATTAAGATTTTTGTCCCTGCTGTAGCTAAGTGAGGGGAAAGTATTTCCATATGGAAAACATTTTGGGAGTATACAGGGTTCTCAAAGAGTGAAAAAATACCATTAACATTAAATTCCCTTTTCTATGAACTGTGTGGAACTCCTTCATGTGAACAAAGCGGACGAAAACCCAGGGTGTGTTATTTACACAGACTCTTTCATAACCCAGCCTAGAGTTCAACCAACCCATAAAGCTCTCCCTTTCCTCAGCATGTCTTTTATTCCAGCCACTCTGCATGATGTGCACATTCTCAAGTACACCATGGGACTTTATGTCCATGTCCTTATTCACTGTGTCCCTTTGTTTAGAGCAGTTCTCAACCTGTGGGTCGTGACCCCTTTGGGGGTTGAAAGACCCTTTTACAGCCTCGCCCAGTTCTTAAGATAATGAAATGGCAGTTATGAAGTAGCAACAAAAACAATCTTACAGTTGGGGGCGGGGTCATGACCACATGAGGAACTGTATGAAAGGGTGGAGGCATTAGGAAGGTGGAGAACCATTGGTTTAGACTATTCTGCCTTTTCCATAGTTCTTTCACTTGAAAAATATCTCCATCCTTCAAGTCCCTTGTCAGTTGGAATCACTCTTCATTTATTTTTCCCCACATTAGCCAAAATATGTTCCCCCTTTCATCTAGTCTTCCTTCACATCGACAATACTTCCTGCATCCCCACTCTTGGCCAGGCATTCTGTCCCAGTGATAGTTTGCAAAGAGTATACTGCTCTTCTCCTATTATTTTGTTTGTATATTATACCCAGATCACATTTGCAGCCTTTGAGGGAGCCCACCACTCTGGGATCCAATTTGTAAATGATATCCTCACAGGTTGCCGTGGGATCAGTTCCTCCTCAGAGGCTAGCCGTACTTCAGAATAGATTCACCTTCTTCAGGGTGGTCATGCCTGTGGCTTTTTGGAAGCAGATCACCATGACATTTTATGTGATGCCTCTTTGAGTGGGTTCAATGTCATCACCATGTTGGTGAGTAACCCAGCGCTTAACTCTCCATGCCACAGACGAAGGGCCTCAGCAATCCTGGGGAAGATGGTGTGAAAAGATAATGGAATTTCACCACTAACTTCAGAAAGTCCCTTCGTGTTTGCTAAATGAATAAAACTTTCCAGTTATTTTAAAACTTCAGTGCAACTTTGATATTTTTTCCCAAAATTAATTGTCTTTTGTGTTAGATGTGAGAAGTGTTACTGACATTTACAGCAGCGGAGAAGAATCTTTTTATGGATTTTTGTGGGCATGTACTTAATTTAAACACTGATCTATCCCATGCCCAGATTATTTTCAGCAGCCGACGAGCTCTCACTGAGTCATAGGCTGCGTGAGGGAGGCCCAGCTCATTGACAGGCTGGTCTAGTTGGGTTTGCTGATAGAATCAAAAAGGGTTCTATGTGAGGGTGTTTGTGACTTCCCATGGAAAGTCAGGCACAGGAATTTGGTGCTTAATGGCCCTTAATAATTGGCTTTAAACAAGCGTGGTTGCGGTGTGCTAAAAGAACATAAGACTTCCTCTTTCTCTTCTTAATGAATTTGCAGAATGTCTTCTGTTATATGAAATGTCTCTCCCTCCACCCTGCCAAGGATAGATCCTGTTACTGAGCGTCTTTGAGACCGTGCTTCTTCCTGATGGGCGGTGAACACCTGCAGGCCTCAAAGGTTTCGTCAGAGTTTCCCTAAGCTCACACATTTAAAACTGTTCTCACGATACCGCTGAGCTACCAGTTACCTTGTGACTCTCGTTTTCTTGCAAGTCTTGTAGAAATTACACAGCATGTGATATCACAGCAGATTGAGAATAGAAGCGAAGAGAATTCTGCTGTCTTCTGTGAAGCCAGACATTAAAGCCATTTGCACACTGTGAAAAGATTTTTTTTTTTGCTTTGAAAAATATGGTTTATTTCATCAAAGTGTATGCTGAATGTAAGGGGTTTGTTATTATTTTAAAATGACCGAACACGTCAACACTATTACCATTTCTCAGCTTTTCTTTCTAATACAGTTAATGTTGGTAGAAAGAGAAAATGCTTTAGATTCCAGGTATCCAAGACCAAGATAATTGGAGAATCACTGTCTTCAAAGACTTTCCATAGTCATGCGGTCTTCAAATTCAGTCAAATCTAATATACTGGTTTCCATTCTTTGGGGATTTAAGTTGAACCCAGTTTTCAGTCCTAAATGTAATAGTACAGTGATATTCTAATGTATTAATAGTTTCAATCGCTCTTAAATTTCAGGTATCAATTATTAAGATAATTATTTAAGAAAAAATCAAAGCTGCTTTATCAAAGGATATGCACAAGGAACTGGCTTGACTTGTTGACTTGTCATATATAATTCTAGGGCCAAATATGTTGCTGCTGCTTTCCCTCCCTCCCCCACCTGCCGATCAGTGCCCCAATGAGAAGGAAATTAGAATCCCTTGAGGTGGTCTACCTGCTTCTCCTAAATTATCCAGGTTTGGATCCTGAGAGGCTTCCCAAAGTTGGTTCCAATCCATCATGACTGTCTGCCTGTACAATAGAACAAAAGACTGTCCGGCCCTGCCTGTCTAGTGCACCTGCAGCATAAGTTCACTTGCATTTACTGTTAATGACATTGTTTTCTAATGCACACATCCTGTTGGTCTACCTTTCTTTGGAATAGGCACAACTAAGGATTTCTTCCAGTCAACTGGCCAAGTAACGGTCTTCCATATTTCTTGGCATAGATGAGTGAGTGCTTCCAGCCCTTCATCACCTTGT
Organism: Nesogale talazaci; assembly: GCA_004026705.1. Taxonomy (NCBI): domain Eukaryota; kingdom Metazoa; phylum Chordata; class Mammalia; order Afrosoricida; family Tenrecidae; genus Nesogale; species Nesogale talazaci. The sequence goes on from PVJH01015419.1 coordinate 23,224, forward strand.
TGAGCCATTTCATTTGGGACTCTGTCCATTCCTGTAGCCTTGTTTTGGGCTAAGGCTCTCAGTGCAATTTGAACTTCTTCCTTCACAGCCATTGGTTTTTTACTTACATGGAGCTGCTTGAAATGGTGAAATGTTGACTAGTGCTTTTCGGTAGAGTGACTGTACTCCCTCCATCTTTGCTTGATGCTTCCTGCATCCTTTAATATTTTGTCCCTAGAACTTTTTAATATTGCAACTCGATGCTTTAATTTTTCTTGAGTTCTTTCATTTAAAGATGTGCCGAACATGTTATTTTTTGGTTTTCTAATTTTAGATGTTTGCATATCTTATAATAATATTTCATTTTATCTTCTCAAGCTGTCCTTTGGCATTTTCTATTCAGCCCTTTGACGTCATCCTCTCCTCCATTTGCCTTAACCACTCTATGATTAGAGCAAGTTTCAGACTCTTTCCACTTGGATATTTTCTTTTGTTCCTGCCTTTTTAATGACCTTTTGCTTTCTTCATGAGTGATGTTCTTGATGTCTTCCCACCGCTCTTCAGTCATTAGTATTGTCATTAATCTTAAAGGCATCAAATCTGTTCTTTAGATGTTCTGGAGATTCAGGTGGGATATACTCAAATATTGGTACTTGTGGACTTGTTTTCATTTCTTTATTTTTAACCTGAACTAACATATGAGCAATTGATGGTTTGGTCCAGAACCCACCTCTGGTCTGGTACTCAAAACTATTTCTGTGGCTTCATTTCATCGTTCTGTCAGTGTTGTAGACCAGGCCCAAACTGTTCATGGACCATTGCTTACCTAACTGCTGCTAGCATTGTCATTTTTGCTCAGAATGTTTCCCAGGCCACAACAGTAATACCACTTAGAGGTCAAAGTTGCAGTATTTTTTAATTTTCACTCTTAAGACGTCACAATTTTGAGTGGCAACTAGACTGAGACCTTATCGCCATGAGATCCAGAGTCTGTTCTCCCACTAAACTCATAGGCCCCTTTGAGTTCTTCGCTCACCAGTTTCAGTTGGTTCTTCCTCAAGATCATTTTGTTTTAGGGGTACCTTGACCTCCCTTGGCCAATGAGATTTGATTTAGGGTTCTAAATTATTGTTTAACAGAACTCCATAATGTTGGATCTCTGAGATTAAAAAAAAAAAAAGAGTAGTTTGTCTTGCCTCCCAGAAGTCCCCAGAGTTCTGGGAAACTGTTCTCTTTGTGTAGGGGCTAACATGTGCTTATCTAAGTCGTTGAGCTCATGAACTGAATTCTGTTCTTCAAGTCTCTCATCTTCTGATATTGGAACCCCCTATATGTAATAGTAGAAAATAAAGAAATATATCTCTGAGGATTACGATTGTCATCTGGTCAATTTGACTAAAAAATAAAATGTTCAATGCTTTCAAGGATCTGAAACGAAGACTATTGACTGTATTCCAACCACAGTTACTAATATAAGAAATGAAAATAAGCCGTGAAAATTAGTCTTGATGATTTTACGTGATGGTATTCTAGTTCTTAGGTGCCCTGTATACAACAAAACAAAACACCATCAGGTCCTATGTCATCCTCACAATTATGCTTGAGCCTATGTTTCAACCACTGTGTCTGTGCCTGTGTCAAGAGTCTTTCCCTTTTCCCTGCCCTTCCACTTTACATGATGTTCTCCCCCCGGGGATAAGCAGTGAAAAAGCAACATACTGTACTCCAGCAAAAACAACTGTACTCCGAAATTTATTTGACCAACACAATAAATTGTTGATTATCCTTTAATACCTAGGTCACACTGATCTCAAAAATATATATTGAGTGAATTAATGATTAAATCATCTTAATTAAAATATTGAGGATTCATTAATGCTAACAATGCTTTTTCTTTTTTCCCTTTCAGACACAGATGAATATAGACCTCCAGTTTGGAAATCTTACTGTGAGTATACAATTTTAAATTGGTGGGTTACAGCACATTCTAGTCCAAGCATATTAGAGTTATGAAATATAGAGGATTAAAAAAAGATTCAATGTATTCATTCCACCATTGAAGCATTCATTCACAAGAGGACTTGGTTGGAATGGCACTGCACAGGAGAAGGGATGGTGTTGAAGCAGCAGTATTTCCACAAGTCACCTGGTTTCCTTGTTGGTCATGTATCTCGTTGCCTTCTGCTTAGAAGGGAACAAGCATAGGGCAGAGATCCTGACAGTGACTCATAAAACCACGCTGTTACCAACAGCTTGAGCCACCAGTTGTTCTGCCATGAAAAGTGATCCATAAACGATAAGTCAATTGTCTGTCTTATTGGAAAGCGTGGGTAAAAGAGAGACATCAAAAATGGTATTCTTTCCTAAGCATCCTACTCCCCTAATAGAACACATTGATTTCTTTGCTGCTTAGTACAATGTCTTCATAAGAGTCTAAGTTCTCAGTCATAAAAACAAAATGGTGCACGGTGAACTTTACAAACGCGGAAGCTACATGAATGTGCAAATTTTAACCAGTAAGAAAAAAGGTTAGATTTGCTTTTATAGATTACATATACATTGTGACGTAAGTTGAGTTTTTTTGGTTTGTCTTTTTCATTCTCAGATAAGTTTATGTTTTATGTTCAACTAGCTGTAAATAATCTCTGATACAGTACTTATTAATAGCATTGTAAGAAATTTATTTGCCTGGAGTCTCCTGTCTCTGCACTTAAATTAAAAAAATCATAAGGATCAAAAAATTCTGTGGTTTTCTTGTTCCATCAAGAGTGATTGGAATTGTCCATCACTGGGCTGGTAGGCCCTGCCTCATGCCTTTAGTTACTGAGTTGCGACTACTTTGTGTAATCTAGAAGCTAGACCTACCACTATCTACAACCTATAAAGTGGGATGATTGACAATAAGTTCTATTGGTAGTCTTCGGAACTGAAAAACCACTGCACATTCACCCTCCACCCATGATGCCGTCTACATTTCTGTTCATAGCAAACATTTCCCCAAATGGTAATCAAATCTGTACGATGGACGGTTCCTGTTTAAATGAGCCCATTTCGGGATGTGCAAGAAGAACCAGTCACCTACTTGGCCACTTTGATTTTGCCCCATGGCTGTGAAACGCAGAAGGACGTTGTACTTTTGATATCAAAAGCAGGGCTTGGAACCAGTGCAATTGCGTTGCAGTTCACTTACAGCCAATGAAGCGACGCTAGGACAAATACGAAATTTGAAAGCTCGGGTGATCCGGAACGTTTGCTTACTGGAATAGGAGAAACTTTCCGGTCAGAACCCTGCCAAAAACTTAAAGCTCCCTCTCAGAAACAAGGGCAGCATGTGCGTTGCTTAGCAACCAGATGTCCTGACTGGCAGAGTCCCAAACCCGAGTGCCTGCCTGGAAGAGGGTGACTGAGGGCCAGGGTTATCGCTCCCTAATCCAGTGTCACACTTCACGCTCCTGGAAGGACTCTCTGTGCCTCTTCAGTTTCCCCTTCCCCTTTCTCTATTAACCACATTTAAAGGATTTGGGGCTGTTTCAGTTTTGCATTGTTTCCTGGTCTAAAGCAGCAATGTGTTAGGAGGGTTGTGTTCTTGTTTTGTGGTTAGCATGGTGGGCTACGGGCAACTGGTTCTGTGATCCTGCAAGGAGCTTCTTTTACTCACGTCTCTGTTTTACTCTGCCAATGCTTTTTCAGTTGTGATTGTTAAAAATAAAAATCAAACCTTGCAAATACAAACCAATAGGGAATGGACTGAGCAAGAAGTCTAAATTGAAGGCTTTTCAAGCACGTATGATGCTGTAATCTCGCTGTGTGTGGGTGTGGGTGTGGGTGTGGGTGTGTGTGTGTGCTCCCGGGTGAGAAGGTGGGACTTTCTGCAACTGGAAAGGTGTACAAGTCTGGAAATCCTCTCTAGGGTTGCCAGGAATTGGATCCAACTGGAGGGCAGTGGGTTTGGTTTTTATTTATATGTTTATCTATCATTTATCAGCAGAGTTGATCTTTGAGCAGCTTGGAAAATCTCTTCTTTGTTTCTGACGATTGTTGACACTGTTGCCATATTGATTCGTGAGCCTTTGCTGGCTTTCCAGTACTTCTCCTTTCCCTCTGGCCGCTGCCATCACTCGCACTGGTTGTGCCGGGCTGGGAACCTCGCTGGTCTTCAGGGTAGCAATTTAACAGATAATGATCTGCTCGGCGAATCGTCACTCGATTTGCAATTAAAAAATATAAAAGCACCTATTTGTGATTCTAGCATACCCAGTTCTTCGTACAGGCAACTGACATCTCCTATTTTCTACCTTCTTGTAGTATACCAGCTGCAGCAGGAAGCCCCTCACCCTCGGAGGATGACCTGTACGAGGGAGGTAGGTGCAATGGGGCCCTGACGGGGCAAAGTCTCCCCATCCTGTCTCCCCACCTTCGACCTTTCTCAGTGGCTGGCTTCCTTTGTGAGATTACCCGTTTGGGCTGGGCGACATTATAAAATCACAGCCAGGGCACATGTGAAGAAATGGCTCTCACTCAATGTACCTAAATACACTGGAAAAGATAACATTCTCATTTCCAAGTGATTTATTTTTTCCCGTTGATCATACATTGTTCTTCCATGGCTAGTTCCTTATTGTACAACAATATTTTACTCTTTCTCTGCGGAGACAGAAGGTTGAAGATTTGGCTGTAGCGCTTGTTAAATTACCTTCTTTTTTGGAAAGGAAAGATTCGCACAGTGGTCTTCACAACATGCGCGAGAAGAGAGGAACGAGCATCTGACCTGGCACGGATGTGATATGTAGCAACATGTGGAAAGGCCTTCACTTGCGCTCACGACAAGAAAGATGCAGACGACAGGACAGAGTTGGATTTTACCGCAGTGAAAGTTCCGTACTTAGTGGGCAAGTCTGGGAGGAGCCCGGCGCTCCTCACACCACGGTCATGGGTAGGTGAGGTGGGACTAATGCTCCTCAAGTCTGTGTTGAAAGGGCTTTCTTTTTAAAAGTGAGCACGTTTAAATGAAGGGGAAGAGACTTGTCACGTGCTTGCCAAGGACTCTGGGAGCAGAAGCTGAAAAGAGATGAGGGTCTCTCCACAGAGCTGAGAAAGCCAGAAGCTTGCTTTGTCGCCATCTTGCCGGCCTCTGGATTTGGACGTCCAGCCTCCTTGACTGTGAAGAAAGGAGTTTCTCTTCATGAAAGCCATCTTCTGCCGCGGCGGTACGAGATCTTCCAGACAACGCACCTCCAGAGAGTGTGGTCTGGCTAACAAAGCCATGCCTGCCTGTGCTCAGGCTAACTTCTCGGAGTTACCACGACGAGCTATTTGCACAAACGTGCAGTGACACGGTCCATCGTTTTCCATTGTACTGTTTGTGAGACACAGTATTGGCAGTCACCTGCCACGTCTGTTCATCGGAGATGGATTGAATGAACGATTATACTAAAAAGAATGAGGCTGAATGCTATCCCTGAATGAATTTGAAATGCCTTCCAACTACAAAATGCATAGGTGCTACAGTCCTGTTTTAGAAGGGAAAATGGGGAGCTTTTACATACACAGCTATTTATTCTTAAAGGAACATGGACAGAATAAAACCAGAGACAATAGAAATAATTATCCATAAGGGAAGGGTGAGAACAGTGTGAAGGTTTAGGGATGAGAGGGAGACTTCTCTGAGGACACTTTCAAAGTCCATTGTAACTTGATCCTATTCAATATAAGAGGCTAAAATATTTTAAGCAGGAGAAAAATATGATTAGATTAGGCTTAGAAAGAGTATTCTAATACATTGTGGAAACTGGACAAGGGAAGGAGATGGACAAATGAGTGACAAAAAGACTAGTTTAGGGCTCTTGCAATAATCTTGAACTAATATTGAAGGAAACAGGAAGCATCAAAAAAAGTTAAAAGCAATGCATATAGTTGTTGAATTAAAAAAGATTTGGCCATGTTCAGCCATTTCAGGAGATAGCATATGATCAAGCACTGATGGCATTTAAGGAAGAAGTCCAGACTGCATTGATGACATTAGCCATGTAAATGCAGGGGTTCAGGATTGATGGAATACCATTCAAATGTTTTAAGCAAAGGATAGGATGCTGGAGGAATTCACTTTGTGAACCAAGAAATTTGGAAGACAGCTACTTATCTGGTCAACTGACTGGAAGATAACCACATTTCTGCCCTTTCCAAAGAAAGGTGAGCCAACCAAATATGAAACAATATCATTAATATGACAAATGATATCACTGATCTGTAACACACAAGTAAAAAGCATTTGCTAAAAACAGCTTTAAAATGATTGTTGAAATCAGTCCATCAACAGGGAACTGCCAGAAATTCAAGCCAAATTCAGAAGAGGGTGTGAAATTAGGAATATCATTGCCGAATGTCACATAAATCTTGGCTGAAAGCAGAGAATACCTGAAAGAATTTCATTGTGTTTTAATGACTATGCAGAATTAGAATTCCAGAACACTTAATTGTTCTCACATGAGAAACCGTTTCACAGACCAAGAAGTAGTCATTCCAATAGACCAAAGGCAGACTGTGTGGTTTAAAATAAGGCAAGATGCGTGTCAGAGTTGTTTCCTTGTACCGTACTGATTGAGTCTGCATGCTGAGCAAGTAATCCTCGAAGTTGGATTGTATGAAGCACTCAGCATTAGGATTGGAGAAAGGCTCATGCAGGTGGCTCATTCTTGCTTGTGCAAAGTGAAGAGGACTGGACAAGCTTATTCATGAAAATCAAAGACTACAGACTTGAGTATGGATTGCATCTCAATGAAAAGAAAAAAACAAATACCCTTACAATTGGACCAACAGACCACATCACAATAAATGGAGAAAACCTGGAAGCTGTCAAAGATTTCATTTTGCATGGATCTACACTCAATGTCCGTGGAAGCAACAGTCAAAGAATCAAAACAATGTAGTGCGTGAGTCATGTGCTGTTGCATGCAGAGGTCAGCTTGAGACACCCCTGATACAAGCCGTGGCATGCCTTGACATGTGATGTGCATGTGAGAGCTGAACACTTAGTAAGGACGGTAGAAGAAGAATTCATGGTGTGGGCGATGATTGGGGCAGTACCACGGGCAACCAGAAGAATGAACACATAATGAATGTCTCGGAAGAAGTACAACCGAGAGTGCTCTTTAAAAATAAGGATGGCGAGGTGTCTCATCTGCTATGAACATGTTTCCAGGAGGGACCAGGTTCCTGGAGAGGAATGTCGTATGAGGAACAGTAGAACATCGGTAACACAGTGGAAGACCCTTAAGGGGATGGATTTGCACAGGCCCAAGTCTTAACAGTGTTTGGGAGGGTGGCACAGGGCCGGTGGGACTTTGTTTCGTTGTATGTGGGGTGGCCAGTCTTTCACTGTCTTTGAGTTACTCCACAGCTGTACATTGTAAATGGCATCAATACAAGGTCACTTTTGTCTATAGAAGTACATGTGATGCCCTCGACAGCAGAGGTTCAGTTGCCGCCCCTCCCCCACTGCCAGGCCCCCACCTCTGTGGAAAATCAGTTCTGCCTTCATTTGTACACTCATTTAAACATTCCGGTCATAAGATGTCTGCTCTTTAGATTGTCTTTTGAACTGGTTCTCTCAAAGATTCATGAGAGGAATAAAGTGATGAATGAGTAGAATTTAAATCTGGAACTCGTGAGTATTTTAATCTCAGTCTTGTCGTCATGATTTTTCTTAACATTCCCTTAGTAATTACCTTTTTCTGAAAATGACCTTTAGTGATTTTTATGTATGCTTGTTTATTTTCATATCATAGCACATAATTTGTAGTGAGAAACTTGATAGATTTCTTGTTTTGATTTGCATGTTAACATCGTATACATAGAGCTTTCCATGCCTGTTTTTCCTAGCCTGTGTGGCTTTTTGTGTTTGCTTGCTTTAACAAAGGAAATTAAAATCGATTCTAAACTGGAGTCCAGCATCGATAGATTCACTGACCTTTAATTCAGAATCTATTCCTGTAAGACTGCAGAAAGCAAATGCCAAGTGTAAATGTTTTACACTCCCCTCCCTCTGTTTCTCTGAATAACCGAGCTATTAAAAAATACCAAATAAAATCTTGACACTTGAAAGTAAATATTTATATTCGTCAGTACATTGTTCTCAAAAGCGCACACTCACTGCTGTGAGTTGATTCCGACTCATAGCCAGCCTCTAGGACGCCGTAGAACTGCCTTCGTGAGTTCCAGAGACAGCATCTCTTTCTGAGAGTAGCAAGCCTCATCTTCCTCTTGCGGAGCTCCTGGTGATTTCAAACTGCTGATGTTGTGGTTAGCAGCCCAGCAGGTAACCCACTGAGCCAGCAGGTTTCCTCACTGTTAGGTGCTGTCAAGTCACTTCCAACTCAAAGGGACCCTGTGTACACCGAAGAAAACACAGCCTGGTCCTGTGCGATCCTCATGATTGTTACACCTGAGCCCACTCTTTCAGCCACTGTGTCAATCCATTTCGTTGGATGCTTTCCTCCTTTTCCCTGACCCTCTACTTTACCAGATCCTGTGTCTGGTCCATCCTGATAAACTGCTCAAAATATGTGAGACCAAATACTGCCGTCCTTGCTTCTAAGGAGCATTCTCTGTTTCTTCCAAGCTAGATTGCTCTCTGGAAAAAAACAAAACAAAACACATCTGTGTGACCAAGAAACTCAGATTTTTTTCTTACCAGTCTCACCCTAACTTTAAAGAGACATCACATAAATCTCCAGACTAAATATAAAACGAAGTTGCCTGTCCACATTCACCATCTCTTATGGTGTGAGCTAGAGTCAATTAATAATGAACTCTTGTGACTTTTGATTATGGTATATCAGCACCACACTCTGTCAAGAGCTGTATTAATATTTGGGGGGGGGGATTTCTGAGTATTCTAGTGGCATTAGCTCCTTTGGGCAAGGATAGGTTTTTGAAACACAGAGTGACTTCTTTGGAGTTACTATTTTGAATTATAGTCATAGAAAAGTGTGTCTTAAGAGAGAAAGAAAGTAGCAGGTGAGCAGTTTGAAACCACCAGCCTCTGCAGGGAGAAAGATAAGGTTTCCTATTTTCTGAAAACTTACCAGCCTTGGAAACTCTCAAGGAAGCTCTCCACGGAGTCAGGGCGGACTCAGTAGCCATGACCTTGTTTGATAGTTGACTTTGTTGGGGAGAATGGAAGGGAACTGTAACCTGTATAACAATTACTGTTTTCAGATCTATTTTTGTTCAAATTTCTCTTTTAATGTTGTTTTTGGTTTTGTAGTAATGAGATAACTGAAACAGTGCAGTTTGATGAGTTTCATCAAAATGTTGCAAGGTTGAATAGTTCACTGATTATAAAAATGTGCATGTGGGCCAAACAAGGTGCAGTGAGGTAGTGATGAAGCATCTAACTTTCCTCTAGTTCCTGAAGGCTTCCTCCCCTCAACCATCATGTTCCCAACTTTACCTTGCAAATCCAGCTGGACTGCAGGAGGTACACTGGCAGAGATGAGAACTGGAAACACAGGGAACCCGGGGCGTATGAATCCCTTGAGGCCAGTGGTGAGAGTGGAGTTACCAAATGGGTGGAGGGAAGGTGGGGTGGAGAGAGGGAGCCAACTGCAGGGATCTACAGATTGTCTCCTATGGAGGATGGACAGGGGGAGGAATGGGCAGGGGGAGATGTCGGGCAGTGTAAGATATGACAAAACAATAATAATTTAAAAAGTAATGAGGACTGGGGGTGGGGGTGGACAAGGATGGAGGGGGAAGGATGAGAAGCTGAGATCAAGGGCCTGAGTGGATAAGTGATTTTTTTGGATAATGTTAATGAAAGCAGGCATGTGAAGGTGCTTGGCACAATGTATGTAACTATGTATTGTGAAAAGCGATGTATGAACCCCCAATAAAATGATTAGCAAAAACTGTACATGTAAAGTTAATGAGTTAATCGATATTTAAAATATTATCAAATGATTGATCTGCTACTCAGTAGTTTACTGATTTCCCATAGTGTACTAAATACTTTATGCCATATTGAATATTACCAGTTTGATTTAAACCTTTGTCTGGTAGCATGACATACAGCATTTACACAAATCCAAGTATAAATCATTTTAAACACATATTTCATTTTTTAGTAGGATTTTGTTGTTATTGTTGTTCTCATTCCTTATTTTTACTATCCATGATAGGATGTCATGAAAAATGTTAAATTTTAAGTAGAGAAAGCTGGAAAAAGTGAAACATGTAATTCAACCCAAATACTCATTTCATATCTCAAAATACTCAACGTATCTTACCTAGTTATATTGATTTCTAATGGTTATATTCTCAAAATGTCCTTTCATCTCTTAAAAACTTTTAAAGCTTTGAAATGTGTTCAAATGGTTTATGGAAAAAGGGAATGAAAAAATAATGGAATTTTCTATGAACTTTTTGAAGCCTCCCTGTTTATTTATTATTGCATGTAACATTAAATTCCTAGTTTGCTGTTTTTGCTAGGAAATGAATTTAGTATCATTAGTAATCATTGTTATATTATGAATGGACTCTTCCACTACTCTGCTAGAGTAATCACTCAATTGACTCTTCCAAATCAGTTCTTAATTAATGATATCTTAGGCAGCAGTAAAACATCTAATTGCTGACTAGATAAGAGAGAAAAATAATTCATTTAAATGTAACTTTTGTTTGACATTTTCATTATAACGAGATTCACTTGTGGGAATTTTATTGTGGACATGCTGCTTATTAATCACCAGTATTTACTTAAATTCCTTTAGTCCAGAGAATCATTTTTGGGATAGTAGAGGCTCAAAACATATATGTTGTGAAGATGACTCATTAGACAGTTGAGGAAAGCTTACAATGGACTTAATGTGGTATTATCAGGTAGTATAATCAGAATTTCAGTATTTGTCTTGGATTTCAAGATGTATAAAGTGCATGCAATAAAGAATTTAACTTTGTCCCCAACGGAAGCCCAGCCTTTTGCCCTTGATTTTTGGGGTTAATCTGTACATCTTTGCAATGTCATCCCAGAGGATGTCTTTGTTTACCATGGGAGACCTTGGGTCACACCAGATATGTGACCTAGAATGGGGATTAGGAAGATTCATAGTTTCAGAGTGTGCGTGGTCACGCCAGAAAGACAAACAATTTGACGTCGGATGGAGGTCGTGGTTGCTCTCTAGAAGGAGTGGAGAGTGAGATCAGGCACTATGGACAATCAGTCATGTTTAGATAATCAACTAAAAAACTGTGCCAGTTACTGTCAAGTTGATTCTGGCACATGGTAACCCCAGATGTTCCACAGTGGAGCGTACAGTGCTTTGTAGTATTTTCAATGGCTGCTGTCTACGGACGTGAGTCTGGGTGATTTGAAACCTTAGAGCTATCAGATAGCAGTAGCCCAATGATGAACCACTTGTACCACCCAGGAATTTTTCTAGACAGTGCACTCCCAGTAAGAATCCTGAACCTGGAGACTTACATGAGCGTCCTTGGATGACTATATTCCATGAATATAATCATGCACCAACACCAGGAAAATAGCACATCCTGACTCCAATAGAGAGAGGACAATGGAACTCCTGTGCCTGGCACTTTCCAGAATTCTAGCCTAGGCAAATTCTCCATTGGTGGACTTTAATCTGTACCCCTTCCATGTCAGACTATAATTGTGCCTGTCTTAAGAACCCTTGTGGCATAGCCAGTTACTAGTTGAGCTGCAAACTGAAAGGGCAATGAGTGAAACCCACTAGCTGTTCCTTGGGAGAAAGAAAAGGCTTTCTACTCTGGTAAAGACTTGTAGTCTCAGAAACCCACAGGACAGTTCTACCCGTCCTACAGGGTCACTGTGGGCCAGAACAGACTCAATGGCAGCGAGGAGGGTGGGTTAGCTCGGCTGTAACAGAGATGTCTCTAGTGGGAAGCTCTAATGAACAGAGATGCGGCTTCTCACAGTGAGGAGGCTGCGAGACTGATTTCAGGGATGAGCTGGCTCTAGGGTAGTGCTATCTTTGTTGGTGCTGTGGGGGACCCATTTCCTCCATCCCTGACACTGCAGATTCTGGGACAGCTTCGTGTGGCACCCATTGCTCTCTTGTTCCTGTATCTATTCTGCTCTTTATTATCCAGAAGTGATGAGGTGTCCAAACCTCAATTGGGACCACTTTGACAGCATAGAGGTTGGGATTCCTGTAAGTATTCTAGGGAAGACTCAAATCAGTCAGAACGGTGGATATAAGGACTTCTCATGAATTCTCTGCCTGATTGTTGAATTGATCTTAGAGAGCCCTAAACTTAAAAGTGGTGGGAGGTGGAACAGTGGTCTTGGAAACCCCCCAAACTTGTACTTGGTGTCAGAAGTAAGATCTACCCCATGTAGGACGGTGCCCTCCAGCTTTCTTACAAACCACCACCAATTGCTCCCGTCAGTCCCTATTGCTGTCACCCCTACCTCTTTGTGGTCATCCAGGGTTTTCATCCATGAGTAGAGTGTGCTTGAGAACTCCCTTCTCCTTTTACCTCAGCCCCATCCTTCTGATTAAGGACTTAATTCAACCACATCCCTTCAGGGAAGGGCCTTGAGCCCCTTTTCTGAAAATATCGAGACTGTCCACTCCAACATGTTTGAGCTCCAGCAGTGGATTGCCCAAGAGTTAATCTTGATTTTTATAATTAAAACATTATTTTAATGGCTATTTGAAAAAAAAAATAATACCCTATTTGAAAAAAAAAAGAGATCTTACAGATAAGAGTAAAGTCTGTCTTATACCTCTTCCCTGGCCCTGTAGGCAGGGAAGTTCTCACTGGACTTTCCTAGCGGTAACCATTGTCATTTGTTGTGTGTCCTTCTGAATTGCTGTCTTTCTGCTGTCCACATTGTAGGAAAACAGTATTAAAAGATAATGGTAGGTTTCCATGCATATGTTGAAGCCCCCTCAGATATATTGTGTATTGTACAGTCCACCAAATAATGCTATACTGTATTATTATTATTTTATAATTAATCTTTGTCTAATAAGTAGTTCTTCAACAGCTTGTCTTGGTGATTTCTTCATTTTAGCCCCAGGAGAGCTATGCCATTCCTTTAAATTGTGCTTCCTGTTGACACTGTCAAATAATGGAGTTACTAGGCTACTCATGTAAATTTAAGTTACTTTATCTAAAAGACAATTACAATTACATGAACATCCTCTATGGCATTTGGTGCATGGGCAAGTATTCTTCTGGAATAAATTCTGAGGGCCTGAACATTTTTTATTCTAACAGACTCTGCTAAATTGTTTTTTTTTAATTACACTTTGTCATATGGGTACTGTAAGACCTTAAATTAATAACATGAAGGCATGAACATTGTGATTTTTTTTTTAATCTCAGAAGCAATGGTTTGCTCACAGGTAGATGCATCACCTTCCTCTCATAAGCCCCCGACCTGGGAACAGAGTGACCAAGGGCCTTATTTTTAGTCTGAGTTTTATGAGTAAAGGAACTGTGGAATGAGCTCAAGTCAGGTGAAATGTACCAGGGGAAGAGAGCCTCTGACTGTAGGCATAGCAGACAACAGAGGATCCCTGAGTGTAAAGTATTGTTAAAGTATAACTCTTGGGAAAAGATCATATCTTGGCTACCACAGATATAAAAAAGAATACATGTTGAATAGTTTCTTTTACTCGTACCATATGAGGGAGTCAGACAGAGGAAAAGTCAGAGTTAATACATGAATGTCATGTTCATGACTCAGTGCCCAAATTTACATGAACCAGTGGCACTGCGGTGTTACTTGCTCACTTGCTAACTAAAGGGTTGGCATTTTTTTTTTAAGTTGGCATTTTGAATCCACCCAGTGGCTTCCTGGAAAAGAGACTTGGCTTTCTGCTCCTGTAGTGAGTATAGCCTTGAAAACTGTATGGAGAAGTTCTCTGTCCTTTAGGGTGCCTTAGGCTGGATTCTCTAGAGAAGCTTATTGACAAGTGTACGTCCACAGAGAGGTCTATATCAAGAAGGTGCCTCACACGCTAGTTGAGGCAGACGAGTTCCAAGTGTACAAGGCAGATGTCAGCCTAGAGGCATCTCCAGACTTACCCAACTGAAGGGGCGAATGAACTCAAGATTGGCAGGGCAGCCCACAGGCTGCAGAGGTGAAGGAGTGCCAGGGCAGCAGGTTGACGACGCCTCTCTGGATTGGCAGCAGTGGGGTAGGCTGTTGGCTCAAGTCCAAAGAACCAGTGGGCCTATGAGGAGCCCGCGTTCGGTCCAGACCTAGCAAGCAGCAAGGGTGTGTTGCCAAGCAGCCAGTGTATTGGAAGCAGGCCACACCCTGGAGGGAACGCTCCTTTTGTTCTTTTCTGTTTTATTGGCCTATAATTGACATATCATACAATTCAAGAGGTCAGTCTTATCAAGAGGAGATGCACAACCATCATCACAGTCAATTTTAGAAAAAATTCTTTTTTGCACTTGTTGTTACTAGCTCTCCATGAAGGTAACATTCTTTCACTTGATTAGATACTTATAACAGAGTAGGCAGGTATCCTTAAGCGACTCAATGCTGAGTTTTTTTTTGGGGGGGGGGGTGAGAAATAGGAAGGGTTACTCTCAGGACTGTAGGGTGGCTAGGGTATGATTTGCTAATGACATTCTCCAGCCTTTTTTACCCTCCATGAAGGAGAGTAACATGTGCGTTGCCCTGACAGAAAGCAATTCCTTGGTATAACCTTCCTGGCTTTTCTCTCCCCAGTGTCGCTTTCCATCTGCTTGACTTCTTCCCAGAAATCCCTCACCCCCACGATCCTTCTGTGTCCTGTAGGGAACCCTATTAAGATTGCGCGTTTGCCTTTGTCAGAATCTCCTTCATCTTCTCTCACGGAGCACATGGTGGGTTTCCACAGCTGACCTGTGGTCAGCAGTCGCAGCTTAACAGACAGAACCACCAAAGTTCTGTACATTGTGGATTTTTTTGTTTACTGAAAGCTAAGGTTTCCACAGCTGACCTGTGGTTAGCAGTCGCAGCTTAACAGACAGAACCACCGAAGTTTTGTACATTGTGGATTTTTTTGTTTACTAAAAGTTAATATGGGGGATGGAGGGAAGGTAGAGTAGAAAGGGGGAGCCAATTATAAGGATCTACATATGACCTCCTCCCTGGAGTACGGACAGCAGGGAAGTGGGCGAAGGGAGACATTGGACAGTGTGTGATGTGACAAAATGATAGTAATTTATAAATTACCAAGGGGTCATGAGGGAGGGGTCAGCGGGGAGGGAATGGAATAAGGAGAAGCCAATACCAAGGGCTTAAGTGGAAATAAAATGTTTTGAGAATGATGATGACATCCATGGTACAAATGTGCTTCGCATACACTAGATGTATGGATGGATTGTGCTAAGAGTGATATGAGCTCCCAGTAAAATGATTTTAAAAAAAGATAATATGATTTTGCAGCAGTACTTTTTGACATGCCCTTGAGGGACCACATCACCAAGAATAGGTAGGGGGAGTAAACTATAATGAGGGAAGAGATAATGGGATAACAAAAGGACATGGTTATTTCCCAAAGTTCATAGCGGAATGTGGGAGAGAATTTGACGAGCTGTTGTAACAGTCATGGGGTTACACTTTGCTTTTACTCTGGATAAAGTAAAGGCCCCCCCCCCTCCAATTTCATTAAATCCTAGAAAGGATAGTAGTGTCCCTTTCTTTCCATTCACTCAGTTCACTCGCATGGCTTCAGTTGGACTTAAAGCAACCCTAAAGGACAGGGGACAACTGCCCCTGTGACTTTCTGAGGCTGTGCATCTCTATGGGATAGATAGCCTCCCCTTGCTCTCCAGAAGTAGCTGGTGGTTTAGAACTGCTGGCCTTGGCGTTTGCAGCCCCATGTGTAACCCACGGTGGCCTCCTGGGCTCCCCTGTGGACTTCTGAGACTGTCTTTGCAGGAGGGGAAAGCCTTGTCTTTCTCCCACCGAGCGGCTGGTGGTTTCCAACTGCTGACTCCGGGGGTCGTAGCCCAACATGTGACCCACTGTGCTACCACAGCTCCTTGATCCCCTCCTCAGAACTTCGTCTAAGGCAGCGGTTCTCAACCTTGGGTTGTGGGACCCCTCTGGGGGTCAAAAGGCCCTCCCACAGGGGTGGCCCAATTCATAATAGTAGCAAAATTCTAGTGATGAAGCAGCAACAGAAATAATGTCATGGTTGGGGGGGAGGGGTCACCACCACATGAAGCACTGTAAGAAAGGGTCGCCGCATGAGGGAGGTGGAGACCCCCTCTCTAGAGGAAACGGGTGGGATGAGGGAGGAAATGATCAGTGCTGAAGGTGGAAAGTGTCTGCCGGTGAAGCTGGGACTCCACACTGGTCGCGAATCTCACCCTCATTCATTTTCTTATTAGATGGGTTCATTTCTCACACATACCAAATGTTGTGACATTCTGCACGTTTGCATCTTCACCGCTGTACTTACTTTCCTTTCCTTTCTCAACAGGTAGAAAACAGACCAAAGTATTATGGAAGAGAGTAAGTATGGATTATCAGAAACCGTTTCGTAGATTGGAAACTGGCGGGGAGGCTGGGAAGTGGACGCTTTCTTCGGCAGGCAATGAAATCACACTGAGCAGTGTTCAAGCAGGCAAGGGAAGCTTTCCTTCAAAAGAACAAGAGGGAGGACTTCATGAAGGGAGGAGGGACGGAGGGGACAAAGGCACCTGCCCTTGTTGCAAGACCATTACCAGGGACAGAGAAAGAACCCTGAAGGCGTGTTAGCTGCCCTTTGGCAGAAGCCTGGGACCAAGAACCCTGTAATGCCACACTCCTCTGTGCGCTGCACTGAGCTGGAGAGACCAGCACGAAGGGGCAGCCGAGGCTTAAGCTAGAGGGTAGGGGAAACAAGCTGGGAAACCTTTGGTTTAAGTATAAGATTTGTATTTTCTTAACAGTTGTTTTCTTGCATCTTTGGTGGAAGTTTACATGGAAAGTTAGGCTCCCGTTTGAAGGTGTCCATACACATTGTGCGGTGACAGGTGGTGGCTTTGCCCAGTGTGTCAGCATTACGGTAGTTCTGTCCCCAGTGCTTTCGCTTTCTTGCCCCTCATCTTCCCATGTTCGCATTAGAGTGTAGGTTTCTAAACTGTCCCCTTTCCAGGAAAAACAAAGATTACTCAGGATCCCCCTTGCAATGAAAACCTTGTGTTCCATAGCCCAGAGTCCAGGATAAAGTGCAGGTGTCTGCTCTTACAGGAACTCCCCCACCCCCACCTCCGATCACCCCAGCGCCCCCGGTGGGCAGTGTAGCCCACTTTAGGAAAACCGTTTTCAAGTAGCAGTTGACACGTTGGTTGCATACGGATTTTTTTGAAAAGGCAACATCTTCCTCATTGGCAATAGCTTGATTTTGTGTGACCATCAGGGTCTCATCTCTTCTAAAGTTACTTCAGCAAGATTATTAAATCAGTCTCTGGGGGCTTATCTCAGATGTGTTTTGTCACTGGGGGTGACCCTCTTGGATTTCGGTTGTGTGTGTGTGTGTGTGTGTGTGTTTTCAGTATATGAAACCCAGGATTGATGGACCTACAGGGACATCAAGTAGACCGAGGGTCTCTGGGGAATACGGGGTAGTAGCGGTGAAAGGGAGCTGCTGTCAGGGTGCTCAAGCAGGAAAAGGATGTTTTGAAACCGACTGTGGTAGCAATTGTGCACTACGGCCCGATGTGATTAAACTAGGGAGTGGTGCGATACCTGTATTAGCTCCCAACAACGTGGTTTCGTAAAATAGCCCAAATTAAAAGCATGCCAAAAATCAGTCTTGTGAGTTATCTACAGTCAACCTTCTTACCCAGACACACAAAGAATGAGGGGGTCTCTTTTAACAAAGGACTCCGATAAAGATTCAATGCTATCAACATCAATAAAAGGATAAAGACGGTATTAGGTTTTGAAAGAGTTAAAAATTACCCTTCTTTCTTCTGTAAGCTGAACTCGCAGGCATCAAGCTGATGCTGGCTCACAGGGTCCCTCCTGGAGCTCATCCTTCTTCCTCAGAGTGCCGGGTTGTTTTGTACTATTTACCTTGCAGCTCGCACGCAACTCAGCACCTACTTCTACGCCAACAGGGCCCCTTACGAGTATATTTATTCTAAAAAGTGTATAGAAGATAGTAGACATGTCTGAAGAGCCGAATGGCCTGGTGGGTCATGCATGGAGCTGCTAACTGCGAAAGGTCAGAGCCTCAAAACACCTGCCCTCCACAGGAGAAAATGAGGCCTCACTCTCCCCATTCAGCTCTGTCCTCAGACGCCCCAAGGGGCTGTTATCCCCTGCCTTATTCCCTAAGACTGGAATCGACTCCATGTCAACACGCTTTTTTTTGTTTTGATTGTAGAACATAAAGACAGTTATAAAGAAGAAAATGGCATGGGAAAACATACTTCTTAAACATTAAATGAAAAGTATATTTTATATAGAACTATGTTCTATAGCAAATATAGTTCATGTAAGGAATCCTAGATGTGTAGGAGGAAAATGTACTTCATTCTGTGTACATATGTATGAAGTCTATAGATATGCATCCATACATTTATACATGAAGTGGGGTGGGAGTGACTTATCCTAGGTTTATACTCCCACCCCCACACACATTTTCTATAAGGGGTATTACATTTATTATAGGAAAAAATTGGGTGGAGCGTTGGTGTCTTCTGTGCCGAAGGGAAAAAAATAACTCATGAGAACCAGAAATAACGATTACTGTTTTAATATGGATTTTTAATTTGAATAGATACATAGATGATTTAACATAGTTTCTGGTCTATTTTCTTTTCTTTTTTTTTTTTTTTTTTTAGAAAACTTGACTTCTGTATGAGTGTGTGTGTGTAGGTTAAAATAAAATCATGTGAAGGCCATAATAGAAGTTGATTGGTTTATCTAATACATATTGTGCAAATTGTAGTAGCACTTTTGACGAGCAAATCAACAATGCTCCCAAGAAGACATTTTGCAGATTTTCACGGTCCAGAATATTGCCATGGAAACAAGACTAGAACAGTGGCAACACACTAAGTCATGGACATGCGGCATTTCTTAAAGAACAATCCAGAAAATGACGGAGTTCTCCCAACACATAGTCTAACCTGACTCTGGGATTTTCTGTGCTTGAAAGAACACAGAGGTAAATTCTTAAGAAAGCCCACTGCCCAAGGCCCACTGGTCTCTGCTAATTAGGCTAGCCCATTGTTTGGTTTAGGAAGAATGTGCTCCACCTGTCTTCAACTGGTAGAACTCCAAACACTCAGGACACTCAAAACACTAGTTGGAATGTTGAAAGCTTCTGTGGGCTAAATGTTGAACAATACAGAAGTGTGGAGAGGATCGAAAGACTATCCAGAGTCACCAAAACCTGGTCACCAGCAGGAGTCACCTTTTCCCCATTTCAGGAGGTAGCGTGGTGGTGCTGAAGGAAGACGTTCAAGCTGCCCTGAAGCATCAGCCAACAGCAGGGCTCTCAAAAGTGGTGGACCGTTAGTTGAAATGTTTCAACCAGCTGCTGCAGCATCGGAAGCACTCACTCGACTGTGCCAGAAGATTTGGAAGACAACTGCCCGAGCAGCTGACAAGCTAGGGGGGGTCCATATGTTTACTCATTTCAGACCAAAGAAAGGTGGCCCACCAGAATGTGCAGACTATGTTTACATGCAAATAAAATTCTGCTGAAGATCATCTAACAACAGTCTTTTGACAGGGAACTGCGAGAGGGTCAGACTGGATCCCAAAGAGGACATTGAAAGGGATATTGGTACTGAGGTCAGATGAATTTTGGCTCAAAGCAGAGAATATCAGAAAGATGTTTATTTGTGTTTTATTGACTATGTGGATCATGACAAACAGTGGACAGTCTTGTTCTCATTCTTCTGAATGTGAATTTCAGCATACTTTGTCCGGCCCATGTGGAACTTGTGCATGGGTCTGTGCGAACAGAACAAGGGAATACTGTGTAGGTCAGGCATTGTGTGCATCAGAGTGGAGTGCTCTCACTCTTCTGATTTAGTCCATATCCTGAGTAAATGATCAGAGAAACTGGACAATATGAAGAAAGTAGCATCAGAATGAGATGAAGGCTTATTAACAACCTGCTCTAAGTCGATAACACACCCTAGCGTTCTAAACGCGAGGAGGACTTGAGGCACCCACTGATGAAGTTCAAGGATTGCAGCCTTGAGAGGGATTGCGGTGTAAAAAGACGAAAATCCTCACCACTGGACCAATAGGTAGCATCATGATAAATGGAGAAAAGATTGACATTGTCCAGGATTGTGCCTTGCTTGAATCCACAATCAGTGCTCGTGGAAGCAGCAGTCAAGACATCAAATACCCACACACTGCACTGTGTAAATCTGCCACACAAGGCATCTTTACAGTGTTGAAAAGCAAGGATGTTACTTTTTTGAGGAATAAGGTACTCCTGACCCAAGCCACGGTATTTTCTTTGCCTCATATGCACGAGAAAGTTGGCCATTGAATAAGAAAGGCTGAACAAGAACCTGTGTGTGTGAATGAAAACGCCGGGTAAGAATAGTGAAAGCACCATGGACTGTCCAGAGAACAACGCAGTCTGTCTTGGAGGAAATACAGCCAGAATGCTCCTTAGAGGCAAGGATGGTGAGACTTCTTAGATAGTTTGGAAATGTTGTCAGGAGAGACCAGTCCCTGGAGAAAGACATTAAGCTTGGTCAAGTAGAGGGCAGATGAAAATAGGAAGACCTTTGATGTGCTAGATTGACAGAGTGGCTTCAGTACCAGGCTCAGACGGAAGAATGATGGTGAAGATGGCACAGGACATGGCAGTGTCTTGTCCTGTTGTGTGTAAGGTCGCTGTGAGTCTGAACCTACAATAGCAATATAATTGGACTGTTTCAGAGTTCTGTTCTAGCTAGGAGTTTAAGATTCAAAGACCGAACCCAAACTGAACTCACTGCTGTAGAGTAGATTCTGCCTTCTGGCAGTCACCCCGTCATACAGAGTAGACTATCCTTTTGGTTCTCTCAGTCTGTAGTTATTTGGGGGAACAGAAAACTTCATCTTTCTCCTGCAAAGCACTTGGTGGGTTGGAACTGCTGGCTTCCTGGCTCCCAGCCCAGTCCATAACCCAGATCTCTAGAAATATGAGTTCTCCCAGTTAAAAACTTAATTCCTTAGTAGGTATAGATATAGATGTAAATTTGTAGCCTAATCTTTCCATCTGTTAATAGGGAACATTTTTCAGTTTTATCAAAGATGTTACGAGTTTTAAACACCTTGATATTCTAGTTATTCTGAAAATAGTAGAAATGTTGCACTTCGTGGGGGAGTCACTTGTAACCCCACAATCATTTGATTTTCATGCTCAAAGAATGTATCCACGCCTAATATATGTAGAAAACACTGAAAATTGAAAATTTAAAATCCTATGCTAAGTGTTCAAAATCTGTGAATGGGACATTTTGCTCCGAGGGGTGGGTGGGGGGGTAGGTGACTCCACATTTGAAAACCACCAACCTTTAGGGCTGGACCACACTTCATTCATTCATTCTCCTGCTTTCTAACTGGACTTTTAAAAGTAACATATGGCATTTTGTACATAAATCTTTTTCTGGGGTGGAAAGTCTGAATCAATTGGGTGTCTAGGAGTAAAGTCCTTTCATTGAGTCAAGTTTCGTTCTCAAACTTTGTTTTCTCATGAAAGATTTGCTTTTAAATTAATGGAGTACTTTTTAAAAATCAACATACAAAACCAGATAATGAAATCTGTTCATTTCCTGAATGGATGTCATGACATTCTAAGGTAAATACCATACAGCCAGTAAGTACCCCAGTGGTTTGTGTCTCTAGCAGGGATCACTCACAATCGTCTTGCTTCCAGTCCATTCAGAGTCTTGGCCTGGGCGTGGGCCTTGTCTTGAAGAATGGAGGGGACTACAGAGATAATAGTCCCATTGCCCAGGGGCCCACTGTTATCCTTGAATGTTTCAGTAACCATGATGGTTTGCACATACCAAATGAGCAAACCTTACATCGAGAAAATTTACCATTACTCCGAGGAAAACACCCCAGAATTGCCTCTTACCTGAAGAACGTTTTAAAAAGATAAGTCTCCGTGTTGAGACCATCTAAATAGATGGTTCCAAAGGCAGGCAAGTGTTTTGTGCTGTGTGCCGGGTGGGATACCCATGCAGTTCACGTCAGCCGCCCTCTGCTCAGTCACCTTCAAGGAGACCGGGTGCACATGTCTTTCCCAGGCACGCTCAATCGCCGTCAGACTGCTGGAGGTTTTGTAGTCTTCAGATGGGTAGATGATCTTCTCAGCCATTTCTGTTCTTTTTTTGGGTTCTGTGTTCTGTGTCTGAGGTTCTCGGTGGATCTACTTGTCCCCCAGCTCAGCGCCATCGGGCCAGTCCCGACTCTCATGGAGACCCTGTGATTTATGTTTACTCTTTCTCCTCCTGTTTTCTCACTGAAAGATAAGGTTTTAGCAGGGCATGAAAGCAAATATTACAGTCGTTTGCTCTCGCGTGGAGTACCCAGCAATGCTGATTATGCCCGTTATTGGGCATTCATGCCAATTAAGGGCAACCCAGGCTCCTGGTCCCTTGCCAGCATAGACTGCAAGCCAGCCTTAGGGCACAGCACTCCTCATGCAAGGACAGGAAACGAGACGCATCTGTGTGCATATCGTGTGCCTAGTCATGTGGACAAATGGCCGCATGACAAGGGGACGGTCCACCCTTACATAGATGATCCTGTCCTCTAGTGGCCCGCAAGTGGATGAGTCAGCTACTTTGGTGCTGTTCTTGTCCCCATGGAGAAGCTGGCCAGGGGCCAGGCCCCAGCACAGTGAAACCCAACGGCTCCCTCCCATAGTGGGAGCACTTTGTCTGGCACACAGCGGAAGTCAGGGTGTTTGGGGTGGGGGTGGGGCTTTCATAGAAGGTCGTAAAAGACTTGACTTTGTTCCTCAGGTTTCATGGCATGATCTCCAGAGAAGCGGCCGACCAGCTCCTGAGCGTGGCCGAGGGGAGCTACCTCATCCGAGAGAGCCAGCGCCAGCCAGGGACCTACACTCTGGCTTTAAGGTTGGTGGCGGACCTGTCATTAGCACTGTGCCTCCCTGAAAACCTTCTCAACAGAAGGCTTCCACTTTTAAAAGCATCCAGCATGTAATTGGGTTGGTTCTTGTTTTCTCCAGGCCTAATTACCATTTTAATCGCTCCGAGGCCCTTAAAAATTCGTCATGAATGGTCGCCCTCAGCTTACTAATTAAGAATTGGAAAACTTGGGAGGCATTTTTTCACTGTGGCCGCTTCCTCCCACCCCGACATACCCCTTGTCTAACGTTTCTCCAGCCACGCCAGCTCCCATGTCGCTCTCGAATGAGGACAAAGGCTCGAACAAGGGCTAAGAGAAAAGATCTCTGTGGCTTTTCTGGGGAGCACTCCCCTCGTTCCTGCCAGTGAGTTTTGCTTACCTTTCACTTAGATTCCAGGGCCTCGAAGCAACCATTCCTACTCCCCCTGCAAGCACAGAACAATCATCACAACGGCAACAGGCTTATCCATTGGGCTCATCTCTTGCCAGGCCTCCAGCCTCATTTAACCCTTGCACACGCCCATCGTGGATGAACGGTTGTTATCCCCACTCCACCACTGAGGAAGGAAACAACGAGCAGTTGAGCAACTTGGCCAAGGCGACGCTGGGATTTGGACCCAGACAGTCTGGCCTCAGAGTCCGTGCTCTAATGGCTGTACGTGGCTGACTTGGCACAGACATGGACTAATTATCCATTGTCTTTCTTTGTGCCTCTATTCGCTTATCCCTGCTTTCAGCCATCCCTTCTTGGGAAAGGCTCAGAATAACAGCTTCCTAAGGCAGAGGGCAAAGAAATGGCATTTCTTTGGGGAGCCATAACCTTAAGAGAGGGGGAGAGAGCGGGATGAGGCTATCAGAGCTTAGAACGCTGAGACAGCGTGTCTGAGTAAGCCCTTCGGCCCCCCAGGCCTGTGTGTGAGCGGTTGTGAGTGGCTGTGGAGTTGGCTCATGTAAGGGAACAGAACACTGCCTGGTGCTGTTCCTGCCCCACAGCTGTTGGCGTTTTTGAGCCTGTTGTGGCATCCACCGCGTCAACCCATTTCATGGGCGAGTCCCCAGGTTTTCTCGAAGATGTTGTTCTTTTCCCACGATTGGTTTCTCCTGATGACATGTCCAACCGAACTAAGCAAGGCAAAATCTCTCTGCTGTTGTGTCTCTGGAACATTCTGTTTCCTTTCCTCAAAAAAAGACATGATGTGTTTTCCTGGTCGTCCATGGCATGCTGAATACATTCTTCACAATCCTACAATTTAGATGTATCAGTTATTCTTCCATCTTGTCCTTTCATGACCCAACTCTGACATGTATTCAAGGGATTCTTCCTGACCACAGATTTCATCCTTATCTTTATGATGAATGGGAACAAATGAATTCATTTTTCACTTCATCTTGGATTTGGGATCAGCCACCTACCAGGAGAACACAGTGTGGCATGGGAGTTCATGGAAACTCTTTTTGTTTGTTTGTTTGGGGGGCATCACTGCCCTCAGGTTGTGGGAGTAGGAGGCCCTGCCTTTGCTCCGTGGAGCTGGAGTTGAACCTCCATCCCAGTGGGCCACAGTCCCGCGCACAAGCACTTCGCCACCGGGCTCAGCCCGGAAACTCTTTGTCTGATAAAATGTTAAACGCAAACCAACCACTAATTAATTAAGCATACATCTTTATTGAGTTTCCATTGTGGTACCCAAGGGGGAAAGCATTGGACAGGAAATTCAAATACCTGTTAGTTTTGTCGGTAAATTAACTGGAACGCATATGTGGAGCAAAAGTACAGAGTTTATCTTGGAGTTGGTTTCTTCATCTTTCTGCTCCCAATATGTTATGCTTGTTGTTGCTTGTGTCAGCTCTGGCTCACGGCCATCCAATGAACAGTCGCACGAGACACAGCCTGGTCTTCTGCCCTCCTCACAGCTGGGAGGCTTAAGACCATTGTTGCAGCCACTGGCCACCAGTCCACCCCTTTGAGGGCCTTCCTCCTTCTTGCTGACCCTCTGCTTTACCCAGCACGGCGTCCTTTTCCTGGGACTGGTCTTTAGTATGCCTATGGGAGTCTGAATATAATCTCATCCTCAAGAGTGTCTGGATGTAAGTGCCCCCCTGTAAAGGCTGGGGGAGAAGGAAGGAGGAAGACTGGCAGGTGGAGCAAGAACAGAAAGCAATGCACCACCCTGTTCTCCCTCACCCTTCTGGGTCTCTCCGACCTCTCTCGCAGGCCACAGGGACGCTCACTGGAATCTGAACTTAGTAGCTCTGCCGCATTGCCAAGTTCAGATGTTTCCATCACATCGCTATGACCTCCCACCTTATAACATTAATATGGGCATCACATAGTTTTCCTGGGTGACATCAGCAAATAACCAAGGACCAAGGGACTTAAAGTCATCTCTAAAGCTTACAAGCTCTTCCTCCTTCCCACCCTTTTCTCTCCAGCTACTTCTTACTTTTGATCACTTCCCACACACTCTGATTCAGTACATTCTAAACTAGAAAATGCAGAGTAGATGAACATTAAATTGGTGGGAGTATTTTTAATTTATCAGTCTGGGTAACATACAGTTCTTTTAGTTTTGTTTTTGTCTCATTGAAAACCACCATAAAAAGTATCTCATAGTAAGGAAATGGAAGGTGCAAGGGCCTATGGTGGGTAGAGAGAGCAATTTTTGCTGAAGTTTTACCTTTTCCTTTTTTTAGACTTCAGTATATGTGGGGGGTACCCTCTCCCCCCAAACCTGAATTGTGCTGTGCAAAACAGTCGGTTGTGGTATGCATTTTCCCCACTAGGTCACCATTGAGCAGCTCACTCTGAGTAGTGCACCCAGTGGCATCACCTGGGAAGGTTCTCTCTGGTCACAGTGTATTTTTCCATAAAGTCCAGTGTCGCTCAAATCTTGTGTTTTTGTGATGGCAGCTTCAAGAGAACAGCATGCTATTGTGAAATGTTGGTTTCTGCTCAGGAAAAATGCTGCATAGACTGTTGTGATGTTGAATACAGCTTACAAGGACAGTGCTGTGGAAAAAACTCAAGCGTACGAGTGTTCTTCTAGTTTCACAAAATGTGAAATGTTGATTGATGACAAACCTCATTCTGGACATCCGTCAATTACCTGAATGGACAAAAATGTTGATTTGTGCATTTGGAGTTCATTCCACCAGGTCAAACTGTTAATCAAGCTTCCCATTTAGAGGATCTGAAAAGATTGTGTAACCATGTGTGACAAAAAAGGCCTCTTTTGTGGCAGACGGGGGACTGGTTTTTCCACCACAACATGTACCTGCTCACACAGCCATCTCAATGCACCAGTTTTGGGGGAAAAACAGCATGCCTGTCTTGCCTCACACACCTGACTCATCTGACCTCGGTTGTGTGACTTCTTTTTGTTTCTGTGGATGAAGAAGGACATGAAAGGACAGCAATCTGATGATGTAGAAGAGATGAAGAAGAAAAATGAGGGAAGTGATGTCAGCTATCCACACAGATGCATTTGAAAAATGTTTCCAAGAATGAGATCACAGATTTGACAAATGTATTACATGTAATGGAGAGTATTTTGAAGGCGATAAGGTTGTTTTGTAAAAAAAAAAAAAAAAAAATTAAAATACATAGCTTTGGAGGCATTGGTGGGGAGTGTTTCTGGGGTTTTTTCTGGTACCCCTTTATATGTCAGGGAAGTATCTCAAGACACTGGTATGTCTATTATTATTATTATTATCATCATCATCATCATCATCATCATCATCATTAATTCTCTTTTCAATTGATGATTCTCCCAATTCACAGAAGTTATTTTATTTTTACTATACTAAGCAATCCATTAGTATGGAGCCTAATTGTCCAGTCAATAGCAACCATTGCTTATTATATAATTGCTTATTACATAGTTACTGTGCCAACCACCAGCTCCAGAATTAGGAAGAGGTGTTTGAACTCAGGTTTCCCCTTAGACACCTCAATCTCAGGATGTCCAAAATGGGCCCCCACTTTTCCTCCCAGATCGGTTTGAAGCATGACGTCCTCTCCCAAGTTCACGGGTAGCATTTGGGCAGGGACATCAGGTTGGCCAAGCTGTAGGACATCCAGAAAAAGAAAGGCCCTCGACCAGTTGGGCTGGCACAGTAGCTGCAGCGCTGGGCGCGGGCATAACCACCGTGAGGAGGACACAGGGCGGGCAGCTTCATTCTTGTGTACACAGGGTCACTGTGAGTCCGAGCCAGCTCCCCTCCCTGGCACCTCACCACGATGTCGGCCTGGGGCGCTGCAGTCAGTTCCTTGAAACAGAACCCAAGAAGTCGTTTTTCTGATAGGTGTGTTGCAAGACCTTTATATGCTCCAGCCCCACTCACCTAGCCAGCCCTAGCCAAGAGCAGATCAAATACGGTAAGAACTCAAACTCGCTGCCTCCAAGTCAGCACCGCCTCTTCAAGACCGTCTAGGACAGGGGAGGACGCCCCTGCGGGTCTCAGAGACCGGAACTCTCTACGGGAGTAGAACATCTCCTCTTTCTCCCAAGGAACTGGTGGTGGCTTTGAACTGCTGACCACCGCAGAACCTCCTTGCCCCCAGGGCTCTATAAATGCAGTATGCTTTATTAAGCAAATAGTGCTGCTCTTAAAACGGTTTACTTGGGGCTGAGCCCCGGTGGCGTAGTGGTTGAGTGCGGTACTGCAGCCTACTGGTTCAAATCCAGCAAGTTCAAATCCAGCAGCAGGTCTCCAGGAGCAAGGCTGGGCCTCCCACTCCCATCAGAGGGCAGTGGTGCTCACCCCCACCCCCACCCCCCAAAAAAAGGTTTACTCTATTACAGTGGATTTCCTCTTAGAACTAATTTTGAATTTGTCCTTTATATTTTGCATTTGGAGCTATGCCACCTGCATGACCCCTCTCCCCTGTCTCCACCAACAGACCCTGGAATGTAGTGTGAATACAGAAATGAATCCAGCACTGTGCCTCCAAGGTCTATTGGCTAAAGGATTTTTTTTTCTTTTCTCACCTCACAGAACCAAACCAATAACCTTACTTTAGGAAGTATTTTTCAGCAAACACCCCCCCTCCCCTTTCTGCCTTCCCTCCTTTTCTTCTCCATATCTCTTCCCGCGCTAGTTCATTCACGCTGTGGCCTGCTGGTCCCCACCCCAGTATATGCTTCACGCTGTCGTAAACAATCAAGCTTGACTTAACCTTGGATGCAGTCACCTGCAAACTTGTCGTGTTGAGTAGAGCATGATTTCCAACACCTCCCTCCATCCATGATCTCTCCTCCTTGTGGGGTGGGTGATGGTGGAGGAGGGGTAATTTTTCACCAACGATCTTTGTGTAAAACATGAGGTGTTATTTAGAAAAGCGTTATTCTTTGTGTGCTGTGATTGTGCCAATTTAAAGCAGTCATAAAAGAGGTTCCCCTCACCAGGGATATGAAGCCTTTTATTTCCTCTTCTGCACTGAGCTGCTAACCAGAAGGCCACCAGTCTGAATTCACCAGTAGGTCTTGTGAAAAGCTTGCTCCACGAAAGTCTCGGAAATCCACAGGGCAGCTCTTCCCTGCCTGATGGGATTGACTGGAGGGCAGTGGCCTTTGGGCAGCAGCAGCTTCCTCTACCCAGCGGTTCTCAGCCTGTGGGTCATGACCCCTTTGGGGGTCAAACAATCCTTTCACAGGGATCACCTAAGACTATCAGAAACACTTATTTCCAATGGTCTTAGGAAAAGAGACACCGCTCTATCCATCTCCAGGTGGGTCCACCCACATGCAGATGCACCCACATCTGAGTACCCAGTGTGAAGACTGTTACTCATGCTATACCATGCGTCCAGATAAAGTTTCATTTATTTGTCATTAGCAGATAAAGGGACATATCGAATGGTGTATGATATGACAAAATAATGACAATCTATAAATTATTAAGGGTTCATGGGGGAGGGGAAAGATGGGGAGCTGATACCGGGGATCTAAGTAGAAGGAGGATGTTCGAGAATGATAATGGCAACAAATGTGCAAATATGGTCTGCATACAATTGGTGTATGTATTGATCATGATAAGAGTTGGATGAGCCCCCAATAAAGTGATTGTAATTATATAATTACATTATTGTTTTTGTGATTAATCACTCTGTTCAATTTGTAACAAGGAAAATACATCCTGCATATCAGCTATTTGCATGATGATTCATAACTAGTGAAATGACAGTTCTGAAGTAGCAACGAAAATTATTTTGTGGTTGGGGGTCTCCACCCCACGAAGAACAGTCTTAAAGAGTCATGGCATCAGAAAGGTTGAGAACCCCTAGTCTGCACCCCATCTCACCTGGAGCTCCCCTCCCGGCGTGGCTGGCTATGCCGCCTTTGCTCATGGCCCTCTTTTGGGTCAGAGAATCTAGTAGGTGTCCAGGGAATGTTTGTTAGATACCTACAAGGGATCCATGTGGACAGGCACTAGGCTTCATGCCACAAACGGTTTCAAAGTGACTGTGGGGTTTTCTGGAAAGGGACCCAGTAGGCACCGTGGGTTAAACTTTGGACAGCGAATGGAAGTGTATTGCCTTGAGCTTGAGTTGGCTGTGCCAAGGAAGCAAGGTGGGGCCGTCTGCTCCTGTCAGGACCTTCAGTCTCACACACCCCGTGGAGCAGTTCTCGGTCGCCCTGCAGGGTGGTTACGAGTCAGAATCACCTCCATCACAACCAGAGTGAGTGGGGTCGGGATTTTCTCTACTCTGAGTTTGATAATAACTGAATGAATGAAATAGCATGGTGACTATCACTTAAAAGTAGCTTATACTAATTAAAGACATTTATTGGTAATGTGTTCCCTTCTAGTTTTACAAATAATTCTTAATATTATATATATTTTATATTATATTATATATTAAATATATATTAAATATAATATATTATATATTTTTATATTATATATATTGTCATCATTATTTCCTAAACTTTTTTTTTAATTGAGGGCTCGTACAACTCTTATCACAATTCATACATACATCCATTGTGTCAAACACATTTGTACATTTGTTGCCATCATCATTGTCAAAGCATTTGCTTTCTACTTGAGCCCATTTCTACATCAGGTCCTCATTTTCCCCCTTTCTCCTTGCTCCCCCCCACGACCCTTGATAATAAATAAGTTATTATTTTGTCATGTCTTAAACTGTCTGAGGTCTCCCTTCACCCATTTTTCTGTTGTCCATCCCCCAGGGTATTATATATGTTTTACAAAACTTTTCAGTAGAAGACATTTTTCTTCGTAAATTCAGTGTGACAAACGATAAAAAGCTAGAGCAAGCTCATTAAAAATATATCGACTACCAGGTATCATGATTCCACATGTGTCATATGCACCCAGTGTTGAACCCCATGACTGTGTGCCCCTCCTCCCTCACCCAGCTTCC